>BRXX01000101.1:0-24653 GCA_030267905.1 Triparma verrucosa | reverse complement strand
CCCCCCACGCCCACGCTCACCTTTCACGCCCCCATAAGTGGTTTTCACGTTGGTCCTAATAAGTTCAGAATTATTGGAATTCACAAATCCGTCCTCCTCTTTTATCAAGAGGACCTTGGTGGAGCACGATTCATCTAGACTGGCGGCTTTGACCCCAGAAAGCATGTCAAAATACTCTTCACCTCCAACAGCACCATCACCAGCACTAGCAACACTTTCAGCAACCAGCTCCTGAAGATTATTGGCTTCCAATTTAGTCCTATCGTCACGTTCAAAGGACTGGGCAGTCATATCCTTACTCGATGCATACCTGCACACCATCATGAGCAGCAGATGAATGTGGGTGACGCCTCCAGCATCAGTTCCTCCCCGAAAGGATATTCTCTTGTCGGTCCGATCGTCCAAAACGCGGGTGAAGGTATTACCGTCGACAGATGGGCCCGAGATTATCGTATGCGCAACCAACCTCTCGTGTTTAGAAATGTAGTCATCCAGCTTCTTCAGCTCTTCCTCCAGCTTGTCTATATGTGCCGATCTCGTCCTCGAGGCGAGGCATTCTGCAACGAAGAGTTGAAGCCTTTTGGCATAGATGTCGGTAATCGAATTCGAGATCTTCAATGCGATTTCAGGATTGACGGGGAGGTTCAGAATCACCGCGACACACTGAAATATAAGCGTGTTACTCTCGTTAAGCGTTCTCAGCGCCTCAACGTTCTTCAGTGCCTTCTTCACTTGCTCATCCGCGGTCAACATGTCCGATTTCACTTTTAGCAGATTTCCGAGAGCCCCCAACGCCTTGTACGGATTATCAGCGCTCAAGATTTTCTGATATTCTTCCAGCGAACTGGCGTTCACGAGTTAGAATTGGTTGGCTACCATGGTCTTGACCGCAAGCGAGACTCACACACACCGCTCGGTACTCGCTATCGCTCGGTACTCGCAGCTACAACGCTCACCTTGTCAAAGTGGCCCGCCGCTGAACCAGCTCGCTTGCCACATTTGCCTTCACCGAATCAAACAGCGAGGTGTCATTTCGATGTTCTCCTTCCTCTTCGAAGTCCTCTACTCGTTCCACAATTACCGCTCTCTTGTCAGGAGTAGGCAGCATTTTGTATATGAGCTTTGCCAGTAATCCCCTAACTTCTCCCTTGTCGTCATTCTTCACCTTCAACAGGCTCAAGAGTTTCTGAGAAGCCGGTAGGACCTTGTTCCTCAGCTCTTTCTGCTTCCCGTAGCCCCCTCCACCAAACTTGTCCAGCAGACACAATAGAATGAACTTGGGCGTCTTCAACTTTCTCTGATTCCAACTTGCAAACGGCTCCTGAATGCTCTTCCCAGTTTCGAATAGGGCCCGGCTCACTTCTCCGAGCTGAGCCTCCCAACCATTGGTTCTCATCTGGATGAACACTTCGGCAACCGTCTCCTGCATATCTGGCGTGCACGAGACCCGCTTGCAAAACATTTTAATGAGGTGCTTCAAAAATTGGCCTTTGCTCCAGAACATTTCATTGTCGTCCTTGCAGGCAGTCACAAGCTCAGAAACAATCTTCAGTGCAAATTCCTTTTGGGAAATTCCCCCCTTCTCCATGATCTGCAGGAAGAAAGGCCAGTCATTGTGTCTGACCAACATTCCGAACAGTTTCTTGCCTTCGACGAAACCCTTCGAAAACGGTCTGCACATCAAACCAGTGAAGATATGAAGCACATAGCCCCTGCTCACTTCGTCCAACCCCTCCCTCTGTCCGATCTCCCAAATCTTCTTTATTGTGTCCGTGTACGCCAATTTGCCGTACTTATCAGCCGGAAATAGAATATGCTCCCTCCCATCTCCCCCTTCTTCCCCCAGCTTTATTAGCAGCGAAGATCCGCTGTATTTTACTTTGTCTCCCCAACCCAGCACCTCCGCAACGGAGTCGAGGACGATGGGCACATTCTCCTTGTAGGAGTCACCCTCACCCATACTATGTTCCAAGCTGTCCAACAACAACCAAACAATCGATTGTTTTATTGTAGTACCTTCCCCGCCACCCCCCTCTTCGATGAAGTTCATGCAACAGCGACAGACCAATTTGACCCACACTTCTACCAGCCTAGGCGGGTCACTCTTGATGTCGAAATATCCGGCCAACTTCTCTCCGACCTTCCCTCCGTACTTTTTTACCAGCTTCCCAACCAGTGCAACGATCTTAGTTTTGTCACTTTTACCCCCAGTGTTGGTCAAGTTCAAAATGAGCTTGCCCAAAAGGTAGATGCATGGGAGATGCCTCCTCCCCCCCAATTCGCTGTCGTGCCTCTCAATCAGGTGGATAATATCAACTTCGACGTCGTTATCAACACCCTCCACCCCCCTTCTTCCTCTTCTGACGAAGCACACGTAGGCAAGAGCTGCTTCCTCGACCAAACCGCCCTTGCTCATGATGTCATCGCTGCACGCCAGCTTTATCGTGTCAGCGTCGCGCATTTCCTCGTATTTCTCCCCCAGCTTGGCCATCAATAAAAACGCTCCGCTGAGAATCTCTTCGCTAGCCCAGCCACTGTTTGTCTTGTCCTTCTTTGCTTCGTTGACCAGTTCCAAGAGGAGCGATTTCCACTTTTTGATAGTCCCGTTGTCAACGAGCGGCCCTTTCACGGCCAAGTCCGCAATAAAAAGAGACGCGCCCCAAAGGTTCTGCACCATGGCGTGCCATCCCTCTTGCTTTACTTCATCCATGAACAAGCTGTAGTAGCTGACCAAGCTCTTCCCCGGATCGAACCTAACCTCATCCCCGTTATCAAAGAACACTCCAGGAACTCCAGCGATTGACGACGTCGACTGAGAATCAAACCTCTCGATGTTTTTGAACTCTCCAAAGAGCGATTGCTTGTTGCCCTTGAAGCGGAAGTGGACTCTTCGGCCCTGGACGAAGTCTGTTATTCCACTTCCCTCGTCGTCTGTGAGTTGGATTTCTTTCGCTTCCAATTCGTTCATGAGGGCGAACTTATCAAGCAGCACCTGCAAAAATAGAGTCTTCACCTTGAAGAACTCATGATTATCAACGACCGCGTTAGTCACCCCGGAGAAATCTGCGCACCTGCTTATCAGCGTTGGCATAGCATTATCGCCTCCCTTCGTCAAATTCGCGCAGTCGACGGTCATGGCCAGCATGTGCGCTGACGCGAGGGCAGAGAAGTGGACGGCAAACCGAAGCGGGTGACCGACCTTCCTGAAGTCATCGGGAAGTTCCTTGATTGCGCTCGTAAGCTTCAACGTCGTCTCAAAGCAATTTCGATCAAAATGCGTCAGCATTGCCTTTCGAGCACCTTTCAACTCCTCTATTTTATCTCCGTGAGTCTCCGCCTCGACAACAGCGCAGCAGACGTTTGCCACCGCACCGCACAGATTTTCGCTTATCTTCAAGTAGCGTTCAGCCCGTACCCTCAAGCTTATCTCAGCGTCGCCATAAGCATCACAATCGCCGAGGGCTTTAAAAACTTTGGTGTGCTTCTCGACACAGCCAACGAAGGCACCCATGAGCTGCTCCGCACACTTCGCCAGCTTGATGCCGCCGTAATGGGTGTTCGCGAGCCTCCGAAGCAGCAGGCTGACTCCCTCACAGAGCCGGCAGAGCATCTCACCCACCATGTCATCTCGGTCCGCATCGCCAACGATTTGAAAGACCTTGAAGAAAATGTTGAGCCCCTCAATGTCGTAAAAGTTCGAAATCGCCTTACCACCGTCGTCCCGGGTGGCGGCGCCGCAGAGTATCGCAACGCTTGCAAGAGAGAATTTAATATAGGTCGTATCCTTTGGCACACCATCGTGGGTGATGTCCTCGAGATGTTGGAAAAGAAGCAGAAACAAGGGCTTTGAGGACTTCTTCAGCACACCTTTGAAGGCTGACAAGACCTCAAAGTCTTTGCGGACAGATTTCCAGCGACTCCTTCTACCGACGGTCTCCGGATTCTTCTCGCTGCCAGCAGATGCAGATGCAGATCCAGAGGCATGCAACTTGCGCCATTTCCTTGCGTTGACAATAATTCTATGCAAAAATGTCGCGTCTGTGAGCGAAACCAAAGGAAAACGGTGTGTTAGAAAACCCCAACCCCTCGTCCTCTCTACCCACCGAACTTACCGTCAGCGCAGAGCTCTAACACGTGCAATGCCTTCAAACGAAGCGAGAGATTCAAACGGGACTGCTCCTCGTCTGCGAACATCTTCAGCTCGTGCAGGCAGCCATCCGTCAAAATGGCGTCGAACGAGTGGCAGACTGAACTCTTCTGCGAGCTGCCCTGGCGGAGCATACGCTGCATCAGCACCAACGTGTTGCTCAAGGTCTGCTCGAACTCAGTGCCGAAGTGCCTTTTCAAGGACGGCTCCGCGAGGACCTTCAAAACTCTTATCAAGGCCTTGACGCATCTGTCGTCAGTTTTCATAATTAACGCTCGAACCCTCTTGCCATCGTTCTCGCTGCTCCCGGCATATTCACTAGTCACCGCTTCTAACACCCTGCAGGCGCTGCTCACAGTCACGGCGAACTCTTTTTTGGTTGTCTCAATGATATCTGCTGACTCCAGTAGCCTTTCGGCGGCGACGCCCAAGCTTAGGTAGAAAGCATTGTATGCGTGGTAAATATCTTCTAAAATCCAGTTGGTCCGGTACTTGGTGCCGTTTACCTTCTTCCTCCAAATAATCGTCTCCAAAAATGGGAACATGATGTGGTGGACCTTGTCCCTCCAGAGCTCATCCAAGTTACTCCTGGTCTTGCAAATTTCGCAGACGTCCGAAAGCATTTTCTGATGGCGGACCATCTTTTGTTCATTGTCGCCCTTTGCAATTAGTTCTTCTTCTGCCGATTCAAAGTCGTACATATTCTTCGGCTCCTCACAAATAATTTGGCTCGCCTCCGTCATCTCCAGTGGAAGCAAGGTAACAACGCTCTCAATAAGTGGCTTCGAGACTGCAATGAAGGGGTTAGAATGGCATGAATTAGGTTAGCAAATAAATTACAAACACGCTCTCACCGTTTTGATCACTGAATTTTCTGGAAATCTTGGCCAAGTGGGACATCATCATCTCGGCGAAAGCGAAGGCATTTTCTTGTAGACTGACCTTCAGGAGAAGGTCGTTGAAGACCCGTTCCTTGATCTGCAACTCCACCTCCTTCGAGACAGAGTCTTGATCCATTCCAACAGAAGCCCTGCGGCCTTGTCTCCTCCCCGTGTAAGACCTCTTGAAGGACTTCTTCTGCTTCTCCTGGTCCTTCAAATCCCTCTTCACTATGTTGTAGTACATCATGGCCATGACGGCGCCGTCCGAAACGTTGCGAGACGCAGCGTTGTACATTTCTAAGATTGCCTTCTTGTCAATGTTGTCTCCAGCGTGTCGAATTGTATCCAAGTGGGACTTGATGATATTCAGCACATCCTCCTTCAGACGATTGTCCCGAAGGTCGAACTCAGTTATCGTCTGATTGTTGAGTAACGAGCTGCTCAGTAAATTTCCGACGTCTTCGCCCATGAAGTTATTATTTCGGACGTCGACCGTGACCAAGGTAGAATTGTCATCTAGGACGCTGCATAAAGCCTCCGCCCCTTCCCTGCCGTAAAAGTTGTTGGCGACGCACAGGTTGGTTAGCGAAACGTTGTCCTTCAAGCAGAAAAAGATTTCGTTCGTGCGCGAGGAGAGCTGGTTCGAGCTCAAGTCCAGTTCAGTGAGGCTGCAGCTTGCGTCCCGAAGCACGGAAGCCAGGAGCTGAAGGAAGCAGCGAGTAAGATTTTATTTTGTGTTTATTATCGTCTTCGTCGGCAGCAGCTTGACAGCAAAGCTCAGCTCACCTCTGCCTCGGTCTCTTTCATGTTGTAACAGCTGCCCTTGGAAAGCCTTAAGGTCTTCAGCGACGTGTTCTTGCGCAAAGCCTGGAACAAAACATTTACTCCGGTGCCAACGCCATCGTTTTCGTTTTCGGAGGCCCCAACCCCAATGGACCGAGACATTCCTTCGTTTTCGGACAAATCAATAGACTCGAGGGTCTTGTTACTTTCCAAAGCCTTGGCGAGCTTATGGCACCCAATGGCATCGATATTGTTTGATGCCAAGTTCAGGGTTCGAATAAAGCAATTTTGGATGATGAGCTCAGCGAACTTTGCCGCTCCATCCCCCCCAATTACGTTGTGAGAGACATTGATATTGAGGAGGACGCAGTTATACCGTTTCAGGGATTTCAATGAATCGATGAGGGACTTGATACCTAGGGACGAAATGCGGTTGTTTGAGACGTCCAGCGAGGTCAGAAATTGGCAAGAGCAGGGAGAGAGCAGAAGGTTTCCGATTATTTTTGCGCCCACGCTGCCAAAACCCGACGACACCTTGAGTTCCTTTTTTGCCTTCGAACTATCCTCCGCCAAATTGAGGTGCTTAGTTGTCAACTCGAGCTGAATTGGCTTCGAACTGTCGACGAGATTTGGTAGGCTGTTGATGACAAGTCGGCGAAGGGGGAGGAAGTTTTGCTTTCCATCAGTACTTGGCACGATGATTGTAGCTAATTGACAATCGCTTTGATCCAGAAGTTTCCCGCTGTGAGCGAAACTTTCGACACGATTTGTGGGAGGACCAGAAGAGAAATCATCGCCAACATATGGCTCAAAGGGCTCAAAGACAATCAATTCCTCCAATTCCTCCACCCTCCCTATTTCCTTTGTGAGACCTTCGTCCTCGAGGCCGACACCATCTAACGTATTGCCGTAGGCTTTGGATTGTACGGACACCAGATAGTCATTTTCGTACTCAATCAGGCGATCTGTAATAATGTCGACTACGATAGTCTTCACAGGCGCGCAATTTCCGCCAAGGTCAACCATAACCACGAAGTTGTTGGTTTGGAACCGAATCATGTTGAGCTGGCTTAAGTCGTAGGCGTCTTCTTGCAAGCCAACAAATGCATCACCATCCTTGTTAATCTGTCTTTTCTTGAGGTACCAGTGCTGAATATCAATGCCAGAGAACGAGTCTAGATTTGAGATCATGTTTTCAAGCTTGCGACCTTCGTTCTTGTCCTGTACATGCTTCTCGAGCGTGGCCTGGACGGATCTTCCAAGACCTTGATTGGATAATAGACGTTGGACGTGTTGGACGTTTTTCTTGAACGCCTTTTTCTCGCCTGCTTTTGTCTCCTCGTCCCCGCTATCATCGCTGCCGTCATTCTCGTCGTCGTCGCTAACTTTATTTTCTTCATCCTTTTCGGTTTCCTCGAAAAAGCTGCCGCGCTTTGTATGATCAATGTCCTGGTCAGCAGCGGAGTTACCGCCGCCGTCAAGGTCGAGGCGCTCCTCACTTTTTACGAAGTAGTCCTCGTTCTTGCTCACTGCAATGAGCGTAGCGAGGAATATTAGGCGAAGTGAGCGTAAAGATTGAATTAGATACTGCAGTCACCTCGTCGCTTCGCTCCTCGCCCTCGCTCACCGTCGATGACCTTGATGCAGGCATTCCCCTTATTTTTTTGCGCCTCAATGAGTCCACTGACGTCGTTGAGGCAGAACTTCCACGAGAGGCCGCACTGCGAAAGGTTGAGATCAGTTATTCTGGATCCAGTCTTGAGCTTCTCCAACCAAGAAGTGGCTCCCTTGATGAGCTTGTTCTTGGACAAGTCCAGCTTCTTGAGCGTAGGCGTCTTGACAATGGCAGAGAGTATTTTGCTGTTGTTCTTGCCGACGCCAGTGTGCGCCAGACCGAGCTCCATCAGCTCGAAGTCATTTCCGACGCCCTTGTCTTCCATTAGCGCCTTGCAAAATTCAGATACCGTCTTGGTGTCGGAAAAGAAGTTCGGATTTTCGCCCAGGTTCAGCACCTTGATCTTGGACATGACCTTTTTCGCGCCGAGGGCATCGATGATGAAGCCGGCCTCCAGTTTTCCGAGGCCATTGTTGGACAGGTCGAGAGTGAGAAGAGAAGCACTGCCGTTGGCTTTGATGAGTTCTTCAGTGAGGAGATAAATCGGAGATTCCTTTTGCGAGCCCTCGAATGCAGGTCCAAGGCGGCAGCTGCCCAAGCGCAGAATCTCCACCTTTGAACTTGGGCTGACGAGGGCGGAGGCGAGCTCCTTGATACCTTTGAGAACGAAGTTTCCCGCTCCTGCAGTAATACAACATTGTGGCAGGGTATTAGAGAAGACGCGATTGATTGCCAATTTTTTGCTACTTTTTCTCACCTTCTCCCATAATGCCGGTGCCGTCATCTGCCTCTGCACACCAATTGTTCTGAGAGAGATGGAGCTTTCTTATTTTGGAGTCGGCACTAGTGAGTATGTACCTTGCGATAGTCTCAAGGGACTCTGCGACGAGTGAGAAAAAGTGTAATTAATTAGTTTGTGTGTGGGGATTGTGTAGCGGAGAACAGCTACTAGCAGCAACTAGTTTCGCTACTCGCTGCGTCGTACCTGCAGTCAAGTCGTGGTCTGTCAAGTCCAGGACAGTGGCAGACGGGTGACGGAGAAGGATAGCGCATATAAGCTTCACATCGCTGTTCGTCAGCTTGATCCGCTCGACTTCCTTCAGGTTGGAATGCGCATGCGTGTCTGAACGCTTGTCTAAGATCTGCATTTTCCCGAAGGGCACGATCAAATCGTTTTCGTCAATGCCCCAACTATTCTTGATGTAGAAGGAACAGAGGCAGCCCTTCAGACCTCTGGCCATGGGCCCATCGTCTTCTACAATCTCATCAGCCAACCGCTTGTAATGATCCTTGTCGAAGGCAAGCCTCGGGTTTCTGATATCAAGGCTTTGGATGGGCGCATCGTGCATAAAGCAAGCAAAAAGTAGGGCCTTGACGCCGTCAAGCGTTATATTATTTCGCTGAAGGTTGATGGTGTATTTCTTTGACGCATTTTTCTCGCCATTGTCGTCATTCTCATCTTCTTGCTCGTTATTAAACAACTTTCCCATCGGTCTGAGCTGCTCGCCAATGCGCTTGAAGGCATCCGAGATCGCAATGACCCCGTTATCTCCGAAGTTGTTGTTGTTGAAAACGAAGTTGGTGGGAAAATACTCGGGAGTCTCGAAGAACCTGGGTGCGAGGACTTGCAAACTTCGATCGTCCATTTTCAAGTATCCAAAATTCAACTTTTCATGCACTTTGTAGAGAGCAAAACGGGCGGCAATGAAGGTATAGAGGCTTTCCCATTCATTGGTCCTTACTATGTTCTCCAAGAGACGCAAAAAATCCTCATCGCTCTCGATGAGTTTGTAGCTGAGGCCACCAAGACTGGCTTCAGGGATGCCGCCCATTTTGTTTACAAAATAGAGCTCCTCCTGAAGGTCGTGAGCGCTGTGCTGCTTAGAATTCACTATCTTTTCTTGCAGTTCTTCTTCGCGATGGGGAGATTCTTTGAATTCAACGCGGGCCGAAAAGTTAACGAGCAGCGAAACGTCTGCGACAAGATGAGGATAGGAGTGTGTAAAGTGTTGGAATTGCGTTCAAGACGACAGTGCGAGCGGCCAAACAAAGAGAGGATGCATCGAAGCTTCTCTCTCACCTTGCTCGCGTCCCGATTGAGCCGCTTTGAAGATGGAATCGTCTGTCAAAAATTCTGCCGGAGTGTACTCCCACTCAGAGGAGTCTTCAACGTCGCAGATACCTTTGGCACCAGCGTCAGCGCCAGCCTGCTCGATGATCTTGGCACATCGCATGCTACCGAAAATGTAGGCAACATGGAGGGCGGTGTCTCCGTTCATGTCCACTTTGTCCAGAGGCGCACCTCTCTTCAGCAAAGCGCGCAGCACTTCGGGGTCGCCGTAGGCGGCCGCAATGTGCGTCAACGTCCACCCAATCTTCACGTGATGCTTGTGCACCTCTAGAAGTTGGGAGGTGGTCGATTCCGAGTCCTTCTTGAACGACTCCAGTTGCTCGGAGGACTCAATTGCGAAGTGGAAATTGAGCAGCTGCAAGAGTCAAGATGGCAGGAGCTTAGGGTTGGAATATAATTAAAGTATGCAGCGCAGGATTGGGCGATTGGGCGAAGTCTCACCTTTTCGCTCATTAGAGAGATACTCTTGGCGTTGTCACCAGAGGCGATCGCCAGAAATAAGGAGAGGGAAATTGTCCTGCGCTTCATCTCCTCGTCAAGGAAGAACTTTTTCTGGTAGTCCTTGAGAGTCTGGAGAAGGGAAGAGAAGGAGACGACGAGCTCCATGATTTTGAGGGACCGCACGATTTCAACGAAGTTGTAAAAATTTGCTGCAGAAATAACGACCAGGGCCAGCATTGGAGTGGAGGGGCCGAAAAAATGCGTGACGGTCGCAATGCCCATCAAAATGTTAATCAAGTTCGTTGAGCGCGTGATTTTGTCAATACTGTCTTGCTCGGGGTCAATGAACGGGGCACATTTCCAGGAAATAGCCGCCATGAAGGCGATTACCAGGGCCGACAAGTAGAGCCCGAACGCATCTTCAAATGTCGGATTGTGGGGGGAAGAATCTGATTCGGCTTCTTGGCCTGGGCCAGGATCTTGGAGACGGCGGTCGAAGGCGCCCACGTCCTCTCTCGCCTCGTCCATCAGCTCGCCGCCCCAGAAGGTCACGATGACAATCAGGATGGCGCGTTCGAAGAACTGCGTCAAGAACTTCCACCACCAGTACTTATCCTCGTATAGAGAGAAGAGCATATCTATCGGATGGGAATGCCGCTCGCAGAAATCAAAAAATGCGTCCTGCTGCAGCTTCTCTCTGTTCTCTGTTGCGTTGGTTTTGAGCTTTTTCAGGCGCTCCCAACGTTCTAATGAACAGCCCTTTCCCGAGGTGTTGCCAAACCTACTTTGAAATTCAGAGGTAACGAACTTGTCGAGGATGTTTGTGACGGTGAAGTTGCTTTCTCTCTTCCTGACGGTGTGGACTCGATTTATATTTTTCTTGACTCCTCTCTTCGTAAATGGAGCCGACGAAACGTTGCTTTCCTTACTTCCCGAAATTTGCTTCTTGATGGAGCTGGTGCTCGATGACATTGCCATGATGTGGCTCAAGTTGATCTCGCTGCCCGTTCTTAGGCGGGGACGAGGCTGCGATGAGCGCGGTAAGGTTGCGTTAGATTATGTGCCACCTCGCCAATTCAAATCTCGCAGTACCTCACCTTTTCTACAGAATGACTTTCAACTACTTCTCCATTCTCAGCCTTCGCCAGAGATTCCTCAGACGTCTGAGTTTGAGTTATCCGCTGTTTCTGGGCATCCGCGACCCTGCCCTTGATGATCTCCAACATGTTGCCTTTCTCAGGGTTGCTTTCCTCACTATATTTGCTCACGTGGCTACGGTCGACAGACAGGTCCGAAGAAATGCAACAGTCCGCCCCCCTGGCGACAAGTCCATGAACTGCGTCGAGGGCCTCGTAGTCCATGGTGAAGAGCTGCATGGCGTAGTGAAGCACTGTGGCACCTGGCTTGATAGGGTGCATGCTTTGTTTGCCAAGCTCTACAGGGTCTTCGGAGTCCTCCTTCGACTCCCGAGCATTGACCGCATTGTTCTCTGAGGCAAGGTACTGCATGACTTCTATAATCTCCTCGGCGATGTCATTATCGACGTAAGGCTCCGTACTTTCATTTTGGTCTCCATCCGCACCCGAGTTCTGCGGATATATGAGGTATGCCTGCAAAGAAAAAGCATGGTGAACGAGACGTGGAGGACGATGCGTAAGGGCGCATATTTTTTTTTGGTTTGGGTTCGTGGAGCGTGCTCACCTTGCTCCAGAGCGACTTGTACGGGGTCGCCAGCTCTACTTTGGTCGCCCTAATTTTAGATTTTGCCTGATCTGAATCTTCTGTGCGCAACTTCTTTTCGCTCATCTTTTTGGCCAACATTTCAGCAGTGGGCACCAAGTGCTTTGACCATCGGAGAACCTCAATGGGTTTTTGAGCTGGAGATTTCCTCCTCGCCTCGAGGAACATTTCGTTGACTGCGTAAACCAGCTCGAGCCTCGCTGCGATATCGAGGAGGCGCTTTTTCGCCAAGAACAGCCTGACCGCGTTGCGAGTCCAGTGAAAGGTGAATTTTCGATAGCTGTGCTTCATCCAACCGTCAAGCCTCCGCGGGTCCTTGAGCTTGGACTTCCTCTCATAATTAGTCTCATCCATGCGTTTAATCTCATCTTCAAGACTGATCCACTTTCTGTACGAGAAACTGTGGTTCGTTTTCCTCTTCGCCTTCTTCACTTTAAAGTTTTTGCCGACGTTGACCTTGTCGTCCACATGGTCGATTCTGCCAAGAGCGAAGCGAGTTGCATGAAGATTGACATTCATGAGTCCAGATTGTTCAGCGATGGTGATGATGCCCAGCTCGGCAGCGCCTCACCTTATCCTGAGCAATTTACGCCTCGCTATGCAATCAACTAGCATATTCGTTTTTGTTGCGTATTCATTCTCGAGGAATTTGAGTTGCTCCGATTGTTCCTTTTTGTCATCGCCGTCCTTTGCTGCTATGGTCTTAATTTTCTCAACGAATGCTAAGCGCCCCCCTTTTTGTATTTTCTGGATTAACTCTTTCAGTTCATGTCGTTCAAGAGCGAGCTCAACGACTTCGTGATTTAGGAGGTGCAGCTCCAGCGTGTTATTGTCGTCGCAGAGGTCCTTGAACTGCAGAGTCAGATCCGCAATATATTCGCTACGGGATATGGTACCTTCCATGACCTTCTGCAACTCGCGCCTATCACTATTGAACGGATTACAGTAATAAATGAAGCCCAGGAGCGCGGGCATGAGGCCCAGGAGCGCGGACATGAGGGTCGCGACGGAAAACGAAAATTTCGACTTTTCGAGGGAGCTCAAGAGGTTTATTTTCTCTATGGCGAGGCGCTCGGCTTCGATGAAGGAAACAGTATTTACGTCAGCAGCAAATTCCTGTGCTTTGGTTTTGGAGTTGACGTTTACATCTACGTCTCTGTCGATTTCTTCGTGGTCGAGAGCCACTTTCTGAGCTTCTAGCCCTCGATTTCTCTTTTTCTCGCTGAGAAGTTGCTTCCTCCTCCTCGCGTACACAAAGAGAGCGGCGGGGAACGCAACCATCCAAAATAATGCCAGAATTGCGAGCCATGCCGCGAGAAAGTGCGCCAGGATTGCATCGGCGTTCTCCGCGCTGTATTCGATTCGGTCCTTCAGCTCTGACAGTAAGGAGGTGCCCATGGGGAGATAGCACGCGAGGACAAAGAAGAGACAGAGTTTCTGTTTCCAGAGTTTCAGCGTGTGGAAGAACACCATGGTCTCGTTCGGCTTCTGCTTTCGCAAAAATTCCAAGTACAGGATTCGCCCTACCCTGTCAAGCCCAACCTTGATAAGGAATACGAATAGGACAGGTGAGATTATCATAAGGTAAACGCCCACAACCTGCCCCAGAGGAACTTCTCTCAACAGGACCGCAAACACGAGGGAAGCGAAGGTGACGACTCCGAGGAAAGTCACGCCGAATCTTAAACTTTGATCTTGAACCTTTGGCCAATCTGCGCCGTAGTCCATCAAGAAGCGGTATCCGTTTCCCCATAATCTGCGCGAGCCGAGGAGCGAAGCGACACGTTAGAATTGGGTGGGGCGGAGCAGTGCAAATGGGATCGACCTTCTTACCTGAAGTAAGTGTGGAAGGCAGCGCTGATAACTCCGATGATCATGATGATGGTCATGACACGCATGTAGGTCTCGAACCCCGGAAAGACGACCTCGATCGTCAGACGGTCGTAGAGCGGCGACATCCACTGAAAGAGCCAGTTGAAGGAGAGCACGTCGACTGCGCCGGAGATAAAGTCGGTGAATGGGTTCGAGGGGAAGAAAAAGTAGGATTTCATGGTCATGTAGATCTGCTTGAAGTGAACGATGACCTCAAGCTTGTTCAACTTGGAGCTCAGTCTTTGCACAGTGATCGCGAGGGCCGCCGTGCCCCTGCCAGAGACGAGTGCCCAGCCATCGGGCGCGCCGTTGTTCATTTTGCTCAGCTTGTTGTTCAGGGTCTCATTCACTTTCTCGTCTATGGAGTCGATCTTTTTGTCGACAACGGGGGCGTCTGAGGTCTCCGAGGAGGAGTCGTCGACGTCGGCTGGAGGGGAGGGAGAGGGAGAGGGAGAGGGAAAGGAGGAGGAGGAGGAGGAGGACGGGGGGTTCAGGGTAGTTTCGGCGGCCCTGATTTCAGTCATCGGGGAATGTCCAGCGACAGGAACTACAACGGTAGGCATATGTAGAGGGAGAGTTGTTGCGGGGAACTTTTATCGAGTTGGAATCTTCGCTTGTTGAGCTTTTAAGTAATGCAAAGCAAAGTGTGATAAAGG
Source organism: Triparma verrucosa (assembly GCA_030267905.1). Classification (NCBI taxonomy): domain Eukaryota; class Bolidophyceae; order Parmales; family Triparmaceae; genus Triparma; species Triparma verrucosa. Next base: position 10,387 of record BRXX01000101.1, on the reverse strand, counting down.
TATTTTGTCCTGTGAGGAAGGCAGTTGGTGGTCATTTGACAAGGAAAGTTTCTGCCGTTAGTTTAGAACAGCTTCACGGGGTCTCAGTTGGGATTCAATCAGTTACTAGGCGCTGTGCTTATCGCAGCGCCGTATCGTAGTCTTGGAAGCGATTTTCAGATACTTTAGAGTGGCCGCCTAGACCAACACAACACAAAAAAGACAGCTAGCTGCAGCTAGGTGGGAATTCAAATGTCCCGCCCTTCATCCGTTCCTCCTCCTCCGTCATCGATTACAGTTAAAGTGAAGGCGGTGACCAAGGACCCCCACCACCCCGACTACCCTGAAAACCCCGAATGGATAATGGGCGACATTCTGGAGCTCACAATCGACCCGGCTGCTAAATTCAAGGACCTCGCTCTGATGATCAAGGAGATCAAGGGCATTCCCCTCATACGCATGAACTTCGTGCTGCCGCCCGCGAGGTCCATACAGCGGGAGAAGTGGGAGAAGACGCTGAGGCAGGTCGGAGTTTACAACAAGGGGACGCTGAGGTTGGAACCCACCATGGACGGAGGCTGGGAGTGGGAGAAGATAGAGTATTATTGGGGGAAGGTCATTGAAGACTTGGAGGCGAACATAGATCCGAAGGAGGGGACGAGTTTTGACGAGCTCAATGCGAAAGTGGAGTTACCTCCAACAATGAGAGGCACGAAGCTGCAAGATTTCATCAGGAAGTACCCGGATAAGTTTCACATGGAAGTCAATACGAGCGGGAAGAACGATATGTGGGTGAAAATTCAGAAGAAGGGGGACAGGGCTCTCCCCACGTGGGTATAGCGTTGCGTATTGTATATTGTATATTGTATATTTTTGTAAGATACAAGTCACAGTCCATCCAGAGTTCAAAGATTGCAAGGCGATCGCGGAGGCGGCGGGGGCGCCCGTTAGGTCGTCATCGACGACGCCAGGATAGGTGCAGGATGGAATTCTTAATTGATTTAATTTAGCATGAAGAAATGCCCCTTCCTTTTGTTTTTGCATCATGCGCATCCAAATTGACCAATTAAAAGGGAATTTGGGAAGGGCAAAAAATGGAACAGCCCAGGCACATTGCATTGTTGGAATATTTAACACAGCAAGAGCCTTCGCTTTTCCCGCGTTTCATACCCTGTTATTCATGGATTCTACACCCTTGATTGGAACGCGGGATCCCTCAGCTACCCGTAATTTTCATTACTTTGAAGTTTTTCCTAGTGGTGACAGTGGGCGTCTCCAGCCGGAGGCAATGGATCGGGGGCATGGACACGCCCCGACGGACTTTGCTGCCTCAGCCCCGGCGTCCGTTGCTACCATCGCCCCCTTCCAAGTTGCCAGCCCGATACTCTCGGACTTTCGTGACTTTGATTTTGTCGTATCGAAAAGGGAACGAACCTGTGAAGACAGAGGCTTGGTGCTTCCGACGTACATGAAATCGCAGTGGCAGGGGCGACTTTCATTGGGCGACTATGAAGCTTTTGAAAGAGAGCTCCACAATGAATATCGCGGTGACTACGGGGACAGTATTTGTCGTGCAAGTGGCTTTCTTTGCGGTCTCTTTTTCTGCTGTGCCTGCACGGAATCTGCATTTCTCGAGAGGAAGATAGTTTCCTTCGTCAAGAGTTACAGCAGAAAAGTTTTTCAACCCGCTGGCTTTCGCGTTTCCGCAAAGTGGCACCAGCAAACAATCACAGACGGTTGCTTGTTCCCGTGCGGACACATAAGCAACTTGCATCTCTCCGTGCGATTCATTTGAAAATATGACGACAACAGGAACATGAAGACAGAGCAGGCGGGCTTCGATATCAAGTGCTGGGCGAAACCTCTGAAGGAGAATAATGTCACGTAATGATCCAAGTTTTTAAATTATAAATCCGTAATGACATTATTCTACTTTTCTACTTCAGAGACCTGCCCGAGCACTTCGTATACAGGGTCCGCCTGCTCTGTCTTCGAGATTTTAAACGGCTTTACACCCCTTCCAAGACATCAGCGACCAAGTTCGCGTAGAACCTGAACCATTTCAATCCAGAGAGCACGTTGGCCTCGAGTCCCTCCGCGTCACTTGGTCCATTCAGCGTGGTCGCGATGGCCTTCCAATCCCAAGTCTCTAGCTTCTCCACGTTCTCTACGAGACGCCTAGTGAGCTCACCCCAATCATTCCCTAGCTCCTCGGCTAAGCAGCCCATGAAAGCAAACGCCGAAGGAGGGGCCTTTTCGGTGCGCTTGTCCATGGTGGTCTTTGCAATGTCGGAGAAGCGCTTGCTCAGGCCCTTAAGTCCATCGTTGAAGGTCTTCATGTCATCCGCGCTCATCGGAGCATCGGGTCCGTAGACCGTTTGCACCGAGTGGTGGTTGCACGTCTGAGCGTAGTCAAATTTGCCTTCTTCGTAATAACTGTTTTCTTCGCAGTAACCCGTGGTTCCGTCTGTCCACCAATAGCACCTGGCATGCGGGTTGAAAGTTCCCATGTTGGCGTCGAAGTTTTTGCACTCGGTCTCGTCCTTCAGGTCATCACATCCCGTGAACTGCGAGTAGTGAAGCGAGGAGTTAGGACAAAAGCTGACGCATTGCAGAGCAACGCAACATTGCTGCGAGGTGGAGCAAAGCGACGTTGTTTCCTCACCTCGTCGCACACCTCGGCAATCATACAGTCGTCTTCCGGAGACTTGGACCAGTCAATAGTCGCCAAGGCGGCCGTGATCTTTCCCGAGCGTTCGAGGACTGTTAGCGAGCGTAGCGAGTTAGAGACAATGTTCTCAGCCATCCAAGCTCAACCTCGCAAGTTGTCTTTCACCTGTAGCGAGCGAGCCAGAATTGGTCGCAGCCGCGTAGAACGAGGATACACTCGGAATCAGGGAGACGGAGTCGATGCTGTCAGGGACGTTCATCGATCTGAGCGTCACTCCAATGTAGATGGTGAAGCCGAAGGTCACTGAGCTGAAGATAAATGACAGGACTACCATCGCTTTGATGGCTAGACCAATGGTAGGGTCGCTGTTGAGAGCCTGTGCTTTTTTGGTGAAGCCCGTGCGTGTTTCCTCCTCATTTTAAACTAAGAATTGCTCGTCCATGATGGGTTTTAAGTGCTTCGTGGGGCGAGGAACAGTTGTTTGTGAAATAAAACAAGCAGGGAGGGGGAATGATCGGCGTCACATGCATAAAGACAAGAGAAAGGGTGTTAGCGGGCGTTTTGTAGTTTCCGGTCTTGGTTATCCGTAGGTATTTTCAAATATAAAGGGGAGGGCGAGAATAAATTTCTCTTATGTGTACGCATTCTCTACCTTTAAAATGTGGAACAGAATGCTTTGGTGGCCTACAGAGTCTTGCTTCAACCACTGAAAAATTGAATTTGAAATTTCCTGAAATTAGAGTGGAGGAACAAAAATCGGATGCTTCGTATAAATATGATGGTCAAGTATCATGCGACTGGTGTTTATTATGTGTATTGCCAGACGTTCTCGCCTACTTTGTCAGGATAACTCCATCCCTTGTTGTAAAAATTTGGGGGCCGGAAGATCTCTTCCATGGTAAAAAACTCGTCATCCTGCCAGCCCGCCTCTATCTTCGCCCTGTTGACAAAAAAAGCGTTCACGCCGTTCCCGTCGCAGTGAACCAGCCGGAAGCCCTTTGGCCCCAAGAGGTCAACGAACGCGCCCAAACTCGCTCCGAAGTACCTGCTCTTGCCGTCCCATCCCCTGCCAGGGTCGGCAGAGTAGGGCACCGTTTTTTTCTCGGTCGGGTCCAAATGAGAGTTGTACTCGCATATAATTATTTTAAGGCCATCCAAGTTCAAAACGCCCCCGTCCACCATTGCCTTCAAGACGTGGTAGTCGTTGAAGTCGATATCAACGCTAAGAACGTTTATGTCGGTCGAGGAGTGTGCGGTCAGGAGGTTGTTAATGTTCGACGGCGTGATGGCATGCTTGAAGAGGTTGATTTTGGGGTTTTCATACGATCTATCAAATAGGACACCCGTGGCTCCCAGCTCCCTCAGCAGCCTCGTGTTAACCTCTCCTCCATCCTCCGCCCCGAACTCCAAATATTTGACATCCTTAATTTCCTCGTACCCGAATACCCAAAGGAGAAGAAACAGAAGAACACCATCTTCGCCGTTCTGCGAGTACATACCCCATTCAAGCGTTGACAGCGCACACGCAATCGAGGGCCAACTCATTGGCACTGTGAGTGCCGCGTCTTTGCATTTTTGAGACGCTGAATGTGCGTGCGTGTGTGTTTGATTGCGGTTGCGAGGATTCGGTTTCAAATGGGTGTCAATGTCGTCGATGTAGAGCTGAAACGGATTGACGGAATTGCTCGATGCTACATCGGCATCGGAGACTAAGTTGTAGATTTTACCAAAGTGCACGACCTTATTTGAGGTGCGGTCGATTATGGCAGGGGAGATGACAGTTTTGATTTTTCTGGGGAGGCTCTTAATGTTTACCGTCTGCTCGGAAGTTGCCGTGAGGGGGAAGCAAGTTGGTATGAAGTCGACCAGGAGACAGTAATCGTACGGGTTGTGAGGGTTGACATTCCGCAGAGTCAGAGAGACGGAGAGGGAAGAGGCACCATCATCAGATGCGGCAGGACTTCCGAAAGAGCTTATTTCCATTGTTGGCTGCTCGATAGTAAATATGTACAGAGTTCTGGGATCGCCTCGGAGGGTGAGGGCGTGGGCGCCTTCTCCAAGGGCGGCGGTTTGGTAGCCGCTTAGGTAAACTGTTTCATGGCTCGGGGTAGCGTCTGACAAGACTTCCCCGCACCAGGAGGGCGTGTCGTGAGAATCAATATGTACGCACGTGGACGCGCGCATGGACGTTGCCTGGGGAGTGGACTGTGTTCCCTCCGCGCTGATTTGAGTTTGAGTGTGCAGCTTTATGGTGACGTACAGCCTCTGATTTGGAGGGTAAGTTCGTTCGTTGTTCGGGGAGGTTACTTCAAAGACTGGATCTACAGCGACTTGCTGGGGTTCGATGAGGGCAAAGAGCGCCAGTAATAGACTGGTTTGGAAGGCGAAAATAATCATTGTGATAATTGGGTGTTTGCACGTTGGGCACTCTGGTCGAAGATTCCCTATTGGGCTGGCTTTCCTTTTATTTGTCAAAGTGCTATGTTTGAGGAAGCGAGGAGAAGCTGGATAGCGTGTCTGGATATTTTGAGGCAGTGGGGCGTATTTTGCTAGCCTCTTCCCTGTGTGATGTGCGTTTGAGTCTGATTGAAGGGTTCCAGGGTAATCCAGGGTGACCAGGGTTTGGGCATTGTTGGGTCTCAATACAGAAGTGCAGTTGTAATCGGCTTTCTTATCGCTTGTCTTTGTCCCAATCTGCTGAACCCTCCTCATATTTTGGAGCCATGAAGTTTTTTCAGGTCCTACCGGCGTTCAGGAAGACGACGCAGAGCTTACGACATACGGCCTGCATCTCGCTTGATCACAACCTGACATCAAGATATACGAAAACGCTGGTCACGATGTACTACCCGAGCAAAGCCAATGGAGAGGCTGGTGGCGAGCGTGCGCCCTGGCTGCCGAGCTACGCGCATGCGGGCAATTGGAGTTCGTTTGTCAAGCTTCCTTACCATCTTTTAGGAGGCTTCTCGCGCCTGTTCTTCCGGGGCGCGACTTTGCGGAGCCCCACGAGGCTGCCGCCCGAGCTCGTCGAGGTCGAAGGGGATTCTTCTCAGCTTCCGCTGATTATTCTCTCCCACGGACTTGCCAGCTGGGGGAATCATTACTCCAGTTTGTGTTCCTACTTGGCAAGCTTTGGTTATATAGTGATTACCCTGGATCACACTGACGGCTCGGCGACTGTGGCGAGTCTGGAAGACGGCCCTAAGCAGTTCGAAGTCGTGGACGAGAGCAAGGCAAACATCGAGAACTTCAAGAGGAGGAGGGGGGAACAGCTCGAACAGAGGATAAGGGACGTGAGTGATGTCTGGAACTTTGTCAAACACTACAAGAAGGGGGACAGCGACGATTCCATCGTGGACGAGGTGCTGAGCAAGACGGGCAAGGAGGAGTTCATAGTCGCAGGCCACAGGTGAGGTGCATTTCTTATGTTTTGTTGTTGTTTGAGCAGTTCTGACTCGAGATTTGGTTCCGTTGCAGCTTCGGAGGTGGGACTGCCTACGCTTGCTTGGAGTCCCCATTGTTTGAGGGGGACTCATGTCGTGCTGGGCTTCTATTCGATCCGTGGTTAGACGCGTTCAAGTGGTCGTCGTCCTTCAAAGACTGGAAGAACAACCAAAAGGAGAAAATCATCTTGACTTGCGATAAGGGCTTTATCAGCAGCACGGACAAGTGGAGGGTTCAGCTCGAACCCATCAGCGAAATGGACAACACAGTCAAAGTTCGGTATCTTGGAATGGACCACATTGACGTGTGCGACGTTCCCTTGATGCTGCCCATCAGCACCCAGCCCGACAGTTGGTTTATTGAGAACATGTGGGAGTGCAAGGAATTCTTGAAGAGGATTGGCATGCATGTGAACGAGGACGTGGCAAAAGACCTAGACGAGAAACGGGCGGATGTGGGGAAGCGCTGTAATAAATCATACAAGGCGCCATTTTGATAAATTATTTTTCGATTTTCTTTTCTTGGGAGTGCAGGGGGGAGAAGCGGAAGAGCTACACACTGCTCGCTTCGAAGTCTTGATGGCTTAGGTTAGCTCTGATGTGATATTCAGCGGAAGTCGTGCACGAGGCAGTAAGCCTCAGGGTCAGCCACGTATTCAGGGTCGTCAGTCTCGATCTTGTACGACCAAGATTTCATATTCCCGTCCCCGTACTTGTCAACCTTTTTGAACTCAACGATTCGGAGGATGGTGTTGGGTACTCCCTCATCTGTGAGGTCCCTCTGTGTGATTTTGGCGTCCCCAACGAACCATTCTTTTCCTCTATCATCCTTAAACGATTTTCGAGGGGCAGATTTCTTCGGCATTGGTAGAGGAGCCAATTTTGGGTTACGATTGGGGCACTCTACTCGACTGGTCGTCCACTCTAGCTGGATACTGAGAGGAAGGAGGGAAAGAGCGGAGTGTGAAGATCCCCGCCTATTTTGTGAGGTGTGATCCGTCCCAGTTTGCCAGCAAGACCCCGAAATGGAAAGTTGCACCTGCAGGGGGCAAAAGGCAACAGTTGGATGGACAAGCTGAAGGGATTAAACACGTCGCTGGCCGTCACGGCTGCTGTATGTGCGAGCACAGCGCTGCTGACTTACATAATTTGCAATTTACGAAGCAGGGATGAAGAGCAGAGTCAAAGATCAGCAACGGTGAGCAGGGAAATATGGCTTGGGTTAAGTGAAGAGGAATGGGGGGTACGGGGGAGCTGTGCCGGTGAAGCTTCGCACATGTACTACTTACTAACCTCTTTATGCACAGGCTGCAAAGAGGGCGTCGGAGCGAACTGTGAAGGACAAATCTCAGGTGCAGGAGGGAAAGCCCAAGGGGACTCTGCTGAACGACCTCTCTTTACAAGAGATTTACCTCTGGGAGGTGGAGCACTTGGGCGCCCACTTCAAGAGCGAGTTTACCGGCATGAACAAGATGAAGAACCAGTCGGCCTATAGCGAGTACACTTCCGAGCCGTCTTCTCCGGTTGCGGTTTCAACGGGAGACGGGTCCGACTACAATAAGTTGATCAGCAACCACGAGGTCATCATCGCCGATATCAAACAGAAGCCCGCCGCCGGCGGCGGAGTCAACAGGACTCGGGCCTACGTTCGTGCGGGGCCCAGGAAGCACCTTCACTTCAACCCCTCCGGCGTGACTGCTGCCATCGTCACCTGCGGAGGGTTGTGTCCTGGTTTGAACAATGTCATCCGAGAGCTCACCAACACCTTGATTCACCTGTACGGGGCCAAGAAGGTCTTGGGCATTCGAGGCGGGTACGCGGGCTTCTACACTGATGCGTGGCAGCCCATAGAGCTGACGCCCGAGATAGTCAATAACATCCACCACGAGGGGGGAACTTTCTTGGGGTCGTCCAGGGGCGGCTTCGACATCGACAAGACCGTGGCGTTCTTGAAGAAGCACAAGATTAACCAGCTGTACGTGATCGGGGGCGACGGCACCCACCGCGGAGCCTTCCGCATCCACGAGGAGTGCATGAAACTGAAGATGAACGTGGGTGTCTGTGGCATCCCAAAGACTATAGACAATGACGTCGACCACATCGACAGGTGAGAAGAGAGGTTTTTTTTTGGTTGGGGTATTTAGAACATTGAGCGAGCGGTATATATAACTTTTGTACTAACTCGTTTGTTCGCTTCGATTCTCTCCTCGGCCCTGCCAAGGTCCTTCGGCTTCTCCAGTGCCGTTCAGGCAGCCCAGAGCGCTATCCGCACCGCTAAAACTGAGGCCAGCTGCAACCTCCCCAACGGCATCGGCATCGTGAAACTCATGGGCAGGAGCGCCGGATTCGTTGCAGTGCACGCGGCTATGAGTTCCGGCGATGTTGACCTCTGTCTCGTCCCCGAGATTCCTATTGTGCTCGAGGGAGAGAAGGGCTGCCTGCCGTTTTTGCAGAGACGCGTGAAGGAGCAGGGCTTCGCTGTAGTAGTAGTCGCCGAGGGCGCCGGAGAGGAGCTTTTAGGAGAATCCACCGAAACAGACGCCAGCGGCAACAAGAAATTACCAGCAATCGGCGAGTTCCTCAAGTCAAAAATCAACGAGTTCTTCAAGAAGAACGATCCCCAAGGTGCGACCGTCAAGTACGTCGACCCCAGTTACATCATCAGGAGCTGCCCTGCCAACGCCGCGGATTCGCTCTACTGCATGCAGCTGGCGCAGAACGCAGTCCACGGGTTAATGGCCGGCTACACGGGGTTCTCGGTCGGCTTGTGCAACAATAGGATGGTCCTTTTGCCCATCCCGTATTTGGTCGAGACAAGGTGAGAGGCTGTGAGGAGGAGCGGAGCGGAGCGAGGCGACGAGAGCCGAGAGAGCGTCCAGGCATAATTTCTGTTTCTTAATTCTTACTCGTGACCACAAACCGCAGCCCGAGGCACATGGACGCTCATGGCAGGACATGGGAGAGAGTTCTGAGCATCACCAGGCAGCCCAACACAGCTAAGCCTATGAAGCCGGGGGAAGTCGTTAGCTATGCTCCTATGTTGAGATAGTTGTATTTAAGGAAGTCGGACTTGGAGATGGGAGAAAAGAAGAAGAAAGGAAGGAAGGATGAAGTTTTGGTATGCAAATTTAATTATTACGTCTGTTAAATGTCCTCGAGCATTTTCTCAAAGTTGCAAACATCGCAAATGCCTCGATCCCTGAACTTGTACACTTCCTTTCCATTAGAGTCCAAGATTACACATCCGCCGAGTTGTGTCAGGAGATTAAGGTTGGACGGAAGCAGCTCGGACCAGTTCTGAAATGAGATTCCAATCATGTTCTGCAAGCGGAGGGTGGCAAGCTCCAGGGGACGACGGGGCCACTCACCGACGATCGGGAGCTCCGAGAACTTGTTGGAGACCACCTCGTTGCTGCTTGAGTCGAGGACGAGGCCGTTGGTGGGGAATCGATTCTTCTGAATGTTGATCTTCATCGCTGTCTCAATCCAGGGCTGTCCTGAGAAAGGATTTCCTATGTACCCGCCGATAACAGAAGGCAGGGTAGCCCAAGCGCCGAAACCGAAGAGCATCATGTAGAGCTTGAAGTAGGGAGACAGCGAATCGTCGTCGCTGCGCCAGCCCAGATTCACTCCGAATTTCTTTCCGCAAGTACCCTCAGGATCGGAGATTATGTTCACCTCTGCAGGCAAGCCCACCAGCTCTCGGAACAGCTCGCACTGCTCCGGGCTCCCGTTGATGATCATATTGAAGGTTTCGACGCCCTTCTTTTGAAGGAGAGGCAGGTAGTGAGTTAGGCGCTGGGCGTACTCGATGTTGTTGAAATCAGAGGCGTAAGTAGAGAAGATCGTGAGCGTCTTCGTGTCGGAAGTTGTAAGGACTGCCTGAAGGTCGGTAACGGGATCAGAGGTCGCAGAGTTTGAAAGGCCTTCGATGCCATCAAAGGGCCGAAAGAAGGAGTTCAGTGCGCTGCCTCGTCCTGCTCGACCAGCTCGGTTATGGTTGGTCCAGTAGTTCAATACGCCATGCGGTATGAGAGGTGTAACATATTGTATAGAAGCAAGAAAAAAAAGCAGCACGCACACCGGCATATACATAGTTCAGGCGGAGACGTGGTAGGAGTCAATAACGATAAACTTTTTGAAGCCAAATCACCACAATCCAACTCATCAATTGTATCGATAATTCATCACACGAACGATTCAACGCCTTCTGTTAGCGCCTGTTGGGGTTAGGGTTAGGGTTAGGGTTAGGGTTAGGGTTAGGGTTAGGGTTAGGGTTAGGGTTAGGGTTAGG
>BRXX01000100.1:515-84378 GCA_030267905.1 Triparma verrucosa | reverse complement strand
GTACTCTTCTCCGTCGTCTTGTCCGGTTCAGCCATGCATAGTAAAAGGAACACCATTTGAATAACCCTAACTCTTAACCATAGACGTAGATGACAAGATTAATGATGACGATGTAACATTCGAAATAGTCGCGTACCTCCGCTCTATACAATAATTCCCCCTCATATACTTTTTATCTTAAATTATTACATTATTACCATCTGGATTCTTATTTCGTTCTCTCCTCCTATCACTCTACCACATGATCCATCAACGTCACCACCCTCCCGCCGCCCCCTACCTCTTTAACACCCTCTCCAGCACCCTCTCCGCTAACCTAACTGAAGAACGGCGCCGCCGCCTGCCTGAAGGAGCAGTAGCAGCTTAGGAAGATGGCAATTGCAAAAGCCCAGTACGCTGTCCGTTGGAGGGCGCCCTCAAAGAATCCGAAGACTCCTTCTTCCGCTAGAACTTTGGCGATGACGGTCTGGGCAGTGGGCTTGTCCTTTGCGTTTGCGATGATTTGTGTGGTGATCTTGTCGGTCGGGGTGGTCAGGAATCCGCCAATGCCTGTGATGAGCGAAGCGAGACACACAAGAAAGATTTTGTTGTCGGCATTAGAAAACGGTAGCGGAGCGGGTAAACCGGAGTGCCCTCTCAGCTCAACCTTCTCGGCTCGGCTCGTCGCTTCGCTCCTCGCTGCGCCTCACCTCCTCCGAGGGCTCCCAGCACCGCCTCGGACAGTAGCGTGTTGACGTCGAAGTCTATGTTTGGGTTTTCGATGATTAGAGTCTTGGACAGTTCGAAGACTGCTATCTGGATCGCTCCGTGAGGAACGTCTCTAAAGAGACTGCTGCTCCACGCATTGAACGTGCTCATCCGCCCCTCCTTGTTGACGAAGACTTCGTCCAGGCTATCCGCCATTGTCTTTCCCGTCTGAATCCTCGTCTTGACGGCCTCCGCCGGCGCCCTTATCATGGAGCCGATCAGCTCACCTATCGCCCCCGACAAAAGGTACGCGATGAGGACATTGTCCTGGAAGAACTCGTAGTTTCCGAGGAACTTCATGGAGGACTCGTAGAGGCCGAGGTACAGGGCAGATGCTGGAGCCTCCTTGAGGATGTTGGCGAGCACTCCGTTGTAAAGCTCGAGGATGTTGAAGGTGGGAAGAGGGTTCGCTTGCTCCTCAATTGAAACGGAGTCTTCAACTGTAGGAGGCGGAAAGTTCAGGTCGACTCCCTCTCCCTCTTCGCCCTCCGCCACTCCGTGCTCCCCCTTCTCTGAGCCCTCCCCTCCAACGAACGCGACCGACGCCTCCTCCCACGGCTCCTTCTCGTCCTTTTTCCCCTTCTTTCCCGACGCCATCAGCCTCGTCTTGATGGTATCGATCGGATGCACGACGACCGTTGAAACGCAAGAAGCGGTGAAGCCCGCCGCGTAATTCACCCAGGCCGGCTCCTTGCCGATTTGCCGGAGCACCTGTCGAAGACAACGAAATGTTAGTTAGAAAGTTAGTGCTACGGCGGGTAGATAGCCTTGGACTTTTGTTCGTCTTCGTCTTCATCTTCTCCCTCACCTTCTGCCTCTTCAAGAGCCTCTCCTGCTCATTCAGCAACTCGTCGTTTCGCCTCTGCTGCTCCTCGCTCGCCAGGCCCCTCAGATCGTCCTCGTCCTGAGTAGCTTTCTTGTACAGCTCGAGGAACTTCCTCTCGTCCTCCTGCATGTCGTTGAGCAGACCGTCGATTACGCTCACGGGCTTGCACACCCTCTTCTTTCCGCCCTTGCTGTTGCGGTCGGACGTCTCGACGCACGATAGGAACCCGCCTGCGCCCACGCCGCGTTTGCGTTTTTGCGCCGTCGCTCGTTAGAAAAATTACAATAAAAGTGGCCTGAATCTCAAGCCCGCCTTCACCTTCTCCTCACCTTCGAACTGCCTCTGCTTCTTCTCGGGCAGGTTCAAGAACTCCTCCAGCGTCAGGCTCTTCACGACCGCTGGAGACGTCACCGCCGCCCCGCTCGAACCATACGCCGCGTTCGCGGGCTGGGCCAAAGAGGTGGAGAAAAACAGCACGGCGAGCGCAACTGGAAGGAACAAGCCCGGAGGAAGGTTGGGGAGCCGCCGACGCTCGCTCGTTGCTCCCTTCCGGCCTCTGCTGGTACCGTTGTTTGAGGCGCCATTCCTTGGCTCCTTGCTCCGTAGCTCCTTGAGGGCAAACTGGCCTGCGCTAGTTGCGTGAGTCGACGGAGGGGCCAGGCGTGCTGATATGCTCTTCCTATGAGTATTTAAACGCGTTACAGGTACCCTCTGGAACCCATAGGCGTTGGACAATAGGCTGCAGCACACTGTGGCTAATTTTAGCAGCCGCATTGATATGATATATGATAAAATGTGGCGATTTCTTCAAGCTACCCTTTCTCAGTGATTTCAAGTGTCAATATTAAGTGTGACTCACTCAATAATGTACGTCGCTGCTCGCTTATCAAAGTGAATCCTGAGCCGATGTGGTCATAAACGTGCATATCGTGCAGCGGTACCCTCACTAGATGCTAAGACTAACTCAATCTAGACTAACTCTATCTACAAAACAAAACACCGCCTGCTCACTGACACTGCTCACTGATTATAACGGGTTAGGGTTCAGACCAAGACTCTTGCCGACAAGGTTGTCTACGCCATACGACAGCTGAAGAGCCACAAAGGCAGCAGCAGGCAGGCTATTTCCAAACTTCTCAAGGCAGAGTTTGACGTAACTAACACAAAGGCTGTCTCGAAGGCAATATTAAATCTAGTTAAGAAGAATGTTTTAGAACAGAGAGGACAGTCGTTCCTAGTTAAAGGAGAAGTCTATGAGGAGCCCCAAGATGAGAGAGTGCAAGTAGAAGATATTGAAGTCGGTGACGGAGAGGTAGCGACCCCTGGCAAGACAGTCGTCGTATCCTACACGGGCAAGTTGACAGATGAGAACGGCCACACTTTCGACAGCGCGAAGTCTTTCGATTTCATCCTAGGGAATGGTGACGTCATCAAGGGTTGGGATAGGGGAGTTCAGGGGATGAAGGTCGGAGGGAAGAGGAAGTTAGTGTGTCCCCCTAAGATGGGGTACGGCATGAAAGGAAGCGCCCCTGACATCCCACCTGGTGCCACCCTGCATTTCATCATCGGCCTCCTGGATGTGCAGTAAATACATAAAGAGAAGATCGAGAAGATAGAAATTATAGAGAACATAGCGAGTTTTTTTGGCTTTTCCACAAAGGTCATTTTCGTTTGTCATCTTAATTACAATCTGTTTCCTCTCCCAACAATTCCAACAATTCCACACACCCCCCTCTCCCCCCTCTCCCCCCTCTCGACCCCACACCTCCTCCTCCTCCTCCTCCTCCTCCTCCTTAAGCGCCACCGAACAAAATGCCCTTCATCCCAGTCGCCTTGAGACTCGGCGGCTTGTACCCGTTCCCCAGGAACATACCCTTCTTCTTCGCGTCCATATACAGGCTGTAAACCTTCAAGAAATTGTCGTAGTGGATGGTCTCGACTCCTGGCTTGAAGAACTTGTCCGCGATCAGGGAGACTTCCCTCGCCCCCAGGTGCATGCGGTCCATGAGGACCTGCTTGAATTCTTCCAGTGACAGCGTCCCTGAGTGGTCGAGGTCGAACTCGCGGAAGAGCTTGGAGGTGTGGGAGTCGTCCCTGTGGCTGTGGGTGAACTGGACTAGCTTCGCCAGCGCCTCGTCGACCTGGATCTCCCTCCGGCCTGATAGCTTCTTCTCGTTTGTCAGGTTTACGTAGGCCTGAATTTGATCGTCGGTCATGGCCTGGCCGACGAAGACCTCGTGCGGGTCCATCCCCGTGAAGTCCTGCTCTGAGTGGAAGGGGTCGGCCTGCTGAAGTTGGTGGCAAAACTCGAGGTAGCTGATCTGGCCGTCGTTGCTTGTGTCGAATTGCCGGAACAGTGTCATTAAGTCCCTCTCGGCTAGCATTTCTCTCAGATTGAAGTTGCTGCCCTGGAGGACTTCGCAGAATTCGTCGTAGGTGATGACCTGGTTGTGATCGGTGTCGAACTGCGACGAGCAAAGCGAAGAGTTAGAATAAAGTGTGTGCAGAGGAAAAAAAAGTTAGAAACGTCGCACACTCTCGCTTCGCTTCGTCTCGTCTCGTCTCGTCACCGCCGCTCACCTCGAGGAAGGTCTTGTGCAGGTCTATGTTCTTCTCTTCGACCTTTCTCCTCACTAAAGCCATGATCTCATTAATGGACAAGTGCGTGTACGCCAAAGAATACTCGTCCACGTCGTCGATTTCCAGCACCCTACTCCTGAAGTGCAGCCTGGCGCCCAGGTAAAATTCCTCGTGGGTGAAGGCCTTGCCTGTAGCTGTGTTGATGTGGAAGCCCCTGTTCAGGAACTGACCGCTCGTGAGCCCCGAGTTGGGGGGTGAACGGCAGAAAACCGAAATGGAGTCGTCTGCGAGGTAATAGCTGATGACAAACTGCTGGTCCACGTCGGCAGGATGCCGAAGTTCCATTGGGATGCGGGCCGAGAACCTGCAACGATGAGGGAGATTGGAGTTAAATAAATAATTGTCATTGTGTTGTGTGCATTACGTTCATTACGTGCAGTGGTAACCCTAACTCTCACCTCAATATCTTCCCCGCCAGGTGCGCCTGCTTGTAGAACTTCTCCTTGGCCGAGAGTTTGGGCTCGGGATCGACTGGCTCTGCCTCCTCCTCCTCCCCCTCTTCAACCTCCGGCTTCGGAGGCTCCGGTAATTTCTCGACGATGTCAACCTCGTCCCCCCTCATGTCGATCCCCTTCACCGCCTCCATCCAATCGTACGTTCTCTCGTCAGCCTTGTAGATGAGCATCTGACGGTCCTGAATAGTCACGATCTTGCCCACGCAGAGGTCGTCCAGCCCGATGTACTCCTTGTCAGTCCCAATGTCTCCCACCGAGACCTTGGGCGTCGTGGTCGCCATCTGGCGGCTCAGGAGAACGGGGAAGTGCTGGTAGTTGAGGTCCTGCTTGTTTGAAATTACGATTTCGAGGCTCTCGTCCTCCAGGAAGAAGTGGATTTTGTAAAGCTCCTTGCGCTTCTCCGCCCCAGGCGCGTCGTCTTCGCTCTGCCCGACCCACTTGGCGAAGAATCGCAGGATCCGAATCGGCTCCTCCATGGCCATCGACTTTTGAAGCTCGGAGGAGTCGGCGGTGGTGGTGGCCGCAGCCTTGAGCCAGTGCCCCTTCCTCGGGGTGGATCTGGTGCTCTTTGTCTTGGGTTTGGACGGGCTGTCGATGGTCATCTGGAAGGTGTCGATGGGGGGAATATCAGCGGGCCCCTGCTCGGGCATTGCTCCCCTGGTGAACTCGTCGCAGTCGTAAATGTGGAACGTCCTTCCGAATATCTCGACGTTGTCTCCCACTCTCAAATCGTCCATGTTGAACGCCTCTCCCGTCTTGGGGTTGGGAATGTGGGCGCGCTTGAGGAAAGTGCCGCAGGCAAGGCCGGAGTTTTGTACTCGCGGCTCTGTCACCTCCATAGTGCCGTCAGAGAGGTAGAAGAGAATGTTCACCTTTCTGACCCTGAAAGCTTCGGTCTGAGAAGCGCGTGTTGAATTTGTTAGAGCCACCACGTTGCAATATACGTTGTGTTATTCCGATCCACTCTTCGCTCATCTCCATCAACAGCACCTCAGCATTCAGCATTCAGCATTCAAGCTCGCCCATTCTTATTCTTACCTCACTGTCTAGAACGGCCTCTTGGAAGTAAGCCTGAAACCTCAACACTTGTCCCGCCTTGTCCATCCACTGCGTCTGCGTAGTGTACGGCTTTATCTGCATGGGCAGCATTCCAGTGCTCCTGGGGGAGATGGCCGGCCTTGGAGAGTTCCTCTGCGACGACATCTCATTCCCCCTGTCCACGAGAATTCCGTGGTAAACCTGGAAGCCAGGCTTGCGGAAGGTTGCGTGGTCCTGCGGCGCGAAAACGAAGGCTCGTTAGAGGCGCTCCTTGTGCCTCTTATCAGTCTCAATACCTTCCCCGGGCAGTTTTACCCGGATCGGATCTACACACAAAACTTACCTTGGGCCTGCTGCTGTGGTTCGTCCCGAGCTCGAAAAGCTTCGGTGGGACCGTCACTCCCCCAGGTTTCCCCCGTGGGCTTTGAAGCGCGAGCTTCTTCGACTCGTTCAAGGGATCCATAATGTGATTTATGGTTCCAACCCCCTTTGGCAGGTGAGGAGACAAAGTCCTGAGTATGAAAGAGTAGTCAATCAGTGAAAACCCATATTGAGGATACCCCGTAGCTAGCTGAAAGTAATATCTCAGCCTCTCGCGTTCTCAGCCTAAAAGGCTTGCCCCCCCCTTTCCGCTCGCCCACCGCAGTTAGTCTTCAAATTAACTTCTAGGCTTCGACAGAACAAACAACAGACAGGGTGGTGGGGAAGCTTAACAATTTAGAGGAGCGATGCAGACCACCAACCCACACAGAACGAGGAGCATAAGTACGATCAGCCTTGCGAAGATGAAGGCCAGTGGCGCAAATAGGAGCAGCAGGATGTTTGAGAGTAGCATCCTCATGAGTCAAGAGGAGAGAGCCAGGTGAGCGCACCAGCGACAGCACCCACACACACACACACACAGCCGCCCCACACGCACCACTAACATCTAATTTCTTCTTGTCGCTCGATATCTCCCGCCACACACCCTCAAGGTTCGAGCGAATATGCCAAGACATTGAAGTCCAGAAGATTCTACCGATTCTCAAGAAGGCCAACTTCCTTATTATTCAGAAGACGTCAACCCTTCGCTTCGCCAAGCTCCGACCCCTCTCTGCCCTTGCTGCATCTGCCGCAGTTTGCGAGAACGCCGATGAAATCAATTCTAGAATCAACGACCTTGAGATGAAGGGAGAGAAGCTCGACATGGTCCTGTGCGAGCTGGACAGTGGAGCGCCCAAGGTTTGTGAGCTTCTGAGGGAGAGGTGCTTGAATGAGGATGTGAGTGGCCCCACCAAGTGCTTTGAATATGAAAGAGCGCAAATCTGCAAAATCAGTCGGCCAGCATGCTAACCCGAACGTTATCCCTCAACGCATTGTATTATATTATCCCTTTGCCCCAGACTCGCTCCCGCCCGTTGGTCCCTTGCCTGCTTTTCCTTCCTCCTGATCCCTCGGCCTCTCTGCATGCCACCCTCCAGTCCTGCCTCGACCTGGGCTCGCCCGGCTTCCTCCCCGAGCCTGCTCCAATGGGGCAGCTCATTTTGACGGCGGGCTTGATTTTGAAGCAATACGAGATGATCCAGCTGGCCTACAAGGGGGCCATTGTCAAGGAGGAGGGAAAGAGTTATCCGAGGTTCGACCTCGCCGGGGTGGACTTACGGCACGTCCAGGGGCTGGAGAGAAAATTCAGGCTGAGCGGGGTCGGAGAAGTTGACGAAGACGACCTGGAAGATGCCGAGGGTGCCGAGATAGCAGGACTGGGCCACGTAAGCGAGGTGAGAAACTTCACCCCACACCACCGCCTTGCCTTCGCTCGCCTAACTCGTCACCACCATTACCCACAGGATCAACGCTACGAGAACAGGGGGGCCATCTCGAGCCCTGAAAAGCGCCTTGCCCTGCACCGCTTTCGCCCGTCTACAACCGGTTCCGTCAGCGCTCAAAACTTCTCCCTCGGCTTCTCCGCAGAGATGAAACCTCACATAGTAAAAGATCCGCCAACCATTACGTCTCCAAGGAGTGCGTGCGGATTGAGCCGGAGCAAAGTCACCTCAGCCCTCAAGTACGTCAAAATGAAGGACATCAACTTGCAGAAAAAACGAATGATCCAACATAGCAGAAAAGCCAGCGCTGACAGCCTGATTGAAGAGTACAAGAAAGGGAGCGCCGGGAGGGGTCGCCGCGGGGCACAGCGCTCCCCCGGGCCCTCCCCTCACAACAGTCCCATCTCCAATAAGCGCACGTGCGCCTTGTCAATGCAGCGCCGCAAGGAAATAGAGAAGACGAGCCTAGGTCAAAAACACGTCGAGTCGAACGAAGACCTGGAGGTGAGTTCTTCCGCTCTTTACCCTCCCTTACTGCCATTACTTCCATTGCTAACCCCAATTTTTTCACAGCTTGCCGCGGAGGTAGAAGTAACGGGGGGGCATTTAGGGCCCAATTCACCCAATTCGCATTTACCTAAAGGCAGAGGAGGTCCCACCTCGCGCCTCAACCCAAAGTCAAAGTCGCACAGGAGCGGTTTGGTCACAAAACAACACAGGAGCGGTATTGTTCAGCACAGGAGCGGGATGCTTCGCAACAACAGGTGAGTTGAGACTCTCACCATAACAACCCCTCGCTTTTTCACATTCATAATTCTAACACGTCTCGTCCTCGCAGAGGAAGTGAGTTCTCGGCCTCCATTGGCAGAATGTACCAAAGGAAGAATAGTATGGAAGCGCCAGTTAGGGCCACAATAGCCTTGAAAATGGTCAAAAGAGTGGAAGAAACAGTTCCGAGCAATAACGTCAGTGCATATGTTCCAAGCGAGCAGCCTTTGCTCGAGGACTTCAACCAGTACAAAATGATAGAAATCTTCCCTCCCTTCAATAAATCGAGTAGAACTTGCCACTTCGTTTCCTCGGGTTACAAACTGTACTTGAACGAGCGCTATTACGAAGCGCTGAACACGTTCACCAAGGCAATAGAGGTGGGGGACAAGGCAAAATGGATGGCCTATTTCTGGAGGGGCATCGTTTTCGACAAACTGAAAAGTTTCGTGCGCTCGCTACGCGACTTTACGGAGAGCATTAAGCTGAGGACGAGGTTGTTCGTTGAAGAGAGGGGTGACGGAGATGCCGACGCTGTCACGAAGACCAAGACCAGTAACTACGACGAGGAGCCGAAAGAAATAGGTGCGTGCGAACAAACAAGAAGACGTTCTGTAAATTACGACGAAACGTACTAACACGCACCCACACAGCGTCGATCTTCTACAACAGAGCAATTGTCTACACACACACGGGTGACGACTCCTCGGCACTTGCAGACTTCGATTCGGCCATAAAACGTGACCCTTCCAACGTGGTGTTTCGACACAACAGAGCCCTGGTGTTGAGGAGGGACGGCCTGTACAAGGAAGCTGAAGGCGACTACATCAAGCTCTGGATGGAAAGGGTGGTCAACCGAGTAGATACGAGCCCCTGGACCAGTGATGTTGGCGCTCCCCCTTCCAACAATAACAATGCCGTTGACAGGTTTGCAAATGACCCAATGATTGCAAAGAGTCAGTACCTCGCGCGGCCTCACACTACGAAGAACATGTCGGACTTCCACAAGGAAACCGTCTTGGGGTTGGGGAACGGCCTGAACGGAATCCAGGACTTCATTGAGAAAAAGCAGAGGATGCAAGAGGAGGAGAAGAGCAACAACGACAAAATGCTGCCAAGCCCAAAGAGGGGCGCTATCGGTAGCGTGAAGAGCTTTGAATTCGAGGACGTGAGGGTCGAGGAGAAGAGTACCAAGGTGCAAAGCCTGGGCGAGGAGGGCGAGATCGACGACGGAACGGTCGCTCGGAATCTCTTCCAAGCACCGCAGCACGATGTTGGCGATGTGATGGAGCAGCCAAGTACGCTGAGCATGCCGAGTATATTCAGCATTCCGAGTCAAGTTGTCAACGACGACGACCACGTGTCGAGTCTCAACCCGCTGATGCAAGATAGTATTTTGACGATGGAGAGTAGCGATGTCTTCGGTAGCCACGCTAGTGCGGGCGTCACCGAAGTGGAGGGCGTGCGAACTGGTTCGCCCGGCAGCTTGCGCCTCGATGATGATACGACCACGGTGAATTTTCTCAGTCCCGTTGCGACCGTCAAGTCACGGAGACCTCACACAACGGGAGGGAGAATGCCGACCCGAGGCGTTGCCCCAAGTTTTATGACTTCCAGAACTCCCGAGTCGGTGAGCTTGGACCGGTCCATTCACGCAATCGACGCCAGGCAATTGACCGACATGTACGGGAGGATCACGGAGACGGCAAAGGTTGACGTCGGAAAAGGAAAGGAGAAGGGCAAGGCTGCCACCACCGACAATGACAAAGAATCTAGTAAGGTCGCGAAGAAGGGAAGGCGAAACCGGCTTCAGCGTGTCGACCTCAACGAGTTCAAGAACCGAATTGGGCTCAAGGAGGACGTCCACCCTTCCATCTTTCACAAGCCGACCCGGACGCAGTTGAGCCTCTTGAAGGAGCCCGAGGGCAGAAAGCGAGAAGACATAGAGGAGATCATGGAAACTCTCAAGGCTACGGATCTCTGCCGGACCCTCGGCGAGGAGGCTCTGCACAACATCGCCGAGAACGTCGAGTACAGAAGCGTCAACAAGGGCGATTTCATCTTTCAACAGGGCGAGCCGGTGGACTGCTGCTGCATTTTGCTGAGTGGTAAGGTCGTGACCAAGGCGGAGAGCACGCAGGGGGTCGTCGTCAAAATTGGAGAAGTCGACGAGGGCCAGAACTTCGGAGACGAATGGCTTTTAATGAGCGTCCAGGGGACGTCTCCGATGCCCATCAGCCACCAGAGCTACATCGCCCAGTCCCCTTGCCAGCTGTTGGTGATCCTGCAAGAGCACTTCCACGAGTACTGCGCCTCTGTGTCCAGCGACAACCTGAGAGCGAGGGGCAGGGCCTTAGCGGGTACCGGGCTCTTCACCCAGTGGAGCAACAAGGAGCTCTTCGATCTCGCGTGCCTGGCGCAGACGAGGAAGTTTAACAAGGGCGTCGACATCGTGACCCAAGACCAAGGCTTCGAATACTTTTGCGTGTTGACCAAGGGCCTTTGCGTCGTCACCAAGTTCGCCGACAGGATGGCGCAGGTCAGGAGGGTGCTGGAGGGCCTCAAGAAGGATTTGAAAAACGTCAGGCTCAATTATAAGTTTCACCACACTATGGTCGACAGGGCCATGGTCAAGTCCGACAGGGACGGGTACTTCGACATCGAGGGCGATGAGAAGCCCTTTAAGACCTTCACGGAGGAAGAGCAGTCAAAATTGGAGAAAAAGATAGAGACCTGGGAGAACAAGATGAGGATCATCCAAAGCGAGGAGGGCGACACCGCCGAGAAGAGACTGCGCGTTGGAGGCCTCGTCAGCAACGACATCTTCGGAGAGAGCAGCGTCCTCGAGCCGTTCAAGAGCATCGCTGAGGGCAGCGTCACGACAGACACCAACTGCGAGGTCATCATGGTCCACAAGACCATCCTCCAGAGGTACCATTACACCTGCACCGACTTCTTCAGGGAAGGTGTGGACAAGAAGGCCATCCTCTACCCCAACGACACCAAGCTCATCATCAACCTGAAGGAGGCCGAGGATTGGCTCGAGTACAAGCTGCAAGTCATGAAGAAGATCAAGAAGACGAGGTGGCCGGTCAACAGGCGTAGGATCAGGGAGGTCAGGGGGGGGACCGTCATCACCAAGGACTTGGAGACAAAGTTCACGGAGGACAACGTCATGTAATTGTATGTCTGTGTTTCGATAAAATGTTTGTAGAAAAAACGATTTCCTCCTTTATACTTTATTCTCTAAGATGGGCCCTCACTCTTTTTAAGGAATTTTTCTAGCATTGTGTCCGCTCCGCTGCTTATCGTCTTGCTGTTACTGTTGCTGCTCCCCTCGTCTCCACCATCACTTTTGATGTTACTTTCTTCTGCATTTCTATTATCCGCACTGTCTGCTACCTGAATTACAAGGCTCGCAAAATTACCACCGCCAGCCCCTTCACCAGCGCTCACCCTCTTGACGATGCTCTTCAGGTTGCCCTTTTTCCTCCTTTTCTTTCTCTTTTTTGGTTTGCCATCGCCAACCTGGTTCAGCACCCTCGGTGCTGCCTCAGTAGTTGTCGTTTGTCGGGCATTTGACATAGAAGCAGCCGGAGCGATTACTGTAGGTATTGCTGTAGATGTGGACATGGCTGCACCTTCAAATTTCTTCTGAAGAAGAGGTTGCTCCTCTTCCGCACCCGCACCACCACCTCCTCCTCCTTTCCCTCCTAAGCCTGCTTCTGCCTCTAGCTTAATGAAATCCCCTTGCTGTATCTTCTGTTCAGAAACGCCCCAGGTCGTGGAAGACCCAGTTTCCTTCGCCTGCCCTCTGTTTGCGAACCTGATTGGGTTGTAGCCTCTTCCTTCTCTTGTCTCCTCTCTTGACTTTGCCTTATCCCGAAGTTCCTTGTATATTGCGAGGTTTTTCTTGTGCTGCTTTTCAAGCAGCGCCCTCCTTTTCAGTTCCTCCTGAATGTCAATGTCGTCTTCTTCTTGTTCTGCCTCTTCTTCCCTAATTTCTTGCGACACCTTCACCCCACCGCTCTGCACCTTTTCCTCCCCTGGCTCTAGCCCGGCCCCAGAGGGTTCAAGAATAGGAACAACTTTTGCCCCTTTATTACTTTGTGGAGGCAATTCGTTCAACGTTAACTCATTATCTTTCTCCCCCTCAGTCTCTTCAACAGAAAACTTTGCCAAGAGTTCCTCAATTTCGTGGGCTAGGAAGCGCTTGTAGACGCTTCGCCCTATCAAATCGGTAAGCAGGCCGCCTCTCAAATCCAGTCCGCCTCCAATGAAAGTCACATGCGTCTTGGGCTTTGCGTCGCCCTTGATGTGTTGCAGCATATAGCAATAAATTGCTACCTTGCCGCGCTGTAAATTTCTGCGCAGTCTTCTTGCTATCTTGTCGTCCTTCCCCTCCGAATCTTCAAAGCTTCTTGCGATTATCATCTCGCCCGGCCTACCACCGTCACCGTCACTGTTATCATTGTCATCACCTCTACACTGCCCGTGCCACTCTTCGAGATTGAAATCTCTAACTCGGAATGGAGGCGTCATCTTCTTAGCTACATGGTAGCGCTTCATACTCTTTTCTGGGTAAGATTCAAGTAGCGAGCGAGCCTCGTCATTGGGTCGTAGGTGAATGTTTGGATTAAGTACGTAGCGTTTCACCGCGTCCATCTCAGCGTTGAGTTCAAATCGTCCTCGCACTTGGTCAATAGGCCCGTTGCCCCTGCTGTTGCGCCACTCCGCTTTCAGACCAATAGACTCAGCCCATGTCGTGAACTCTTCGTCTTCGATGTCTAAACTCAACGACCGCCACCCAGCCTCCTTCTCATTGCTATGCATCAGTTTCTCCGCGTAATCCCAGAACTTGTCCGGGTCGTTCGCCTCAACTTCTGTGAGCCCCAACAACGTTCCGTTGTGTCTGTGTTTCCTTTTCACGCATCTCATGAGCACTCTCACTGGGCTCATCGGGGCGTTCAAAGCAGTGTCGACCATTATGAGCGCCACGCCAGCTACGTTGACCATGACCAGCAGAGCACCAAAGATGTCCTTGTCGTAGCTCTCCAAGTCGTCCACGTCGAGCCTGCGATTAGCATTGGCACGAGTGTGTTTTAAAATTGGGTGGGAAGGGGTGAGAGGATTACATAGAGACAAGCTTTCCTCCTGCATTCTCAGCTCGTTGCTTAAAAAGATTTGCCTCACCTGACCAGCAGCGCGCCAAAGAGTGTTGCAAATATGGACCACTGCGAGACAACGGCCAACTTGTCGTCAGAATAGTCCTCGAATGGCATGAGCTGGCTGTACATGATGACGGAGATGAGAGAGTTCAAAATTCCCACATTGACCTGTGTTACAGATCCGGGCGAGACAAAAACCAGTAACCCCGTCATTGCCAGGCGCCTAACGCACTCAAAGATCTCGAACCACCAGACTCGGGGCTCGTACATTTCCCACAGGAATCCCATCTTCACTAGTGAAACATTGTCCTGGCGATTGTCCTGCACCAACGATTTCCTCTTTCGCACGAGGAGCACCGTGTAAAGCATTGTGATGCCAAAGGGATAGACGAACATCATGAACAACGCGTACGCCTCCATTAGGCGATGAGCGTCGGAGTCGCAGTCGATGTGCTGGTCCTCTACCAAGTACCTGGTCGGGTCGTCTCCATATCTTTCGCATTGGAACGTCTTGAAAATCGTGGTGGAAACCGAGGCAAAGACCAAGTATGTCAGTGTAAGGAACAGCGACGTGCAGAAGTCCACTAGCTTCGCCTTCTCCTCCTTTTTCCCCCTTCTCTCCTTCACCGCGCCGATCCCCAAGCAGACTACGCCAATCGCTGCCGATGTGGCGATCGGTCCCAGAGTTGAAACCAGCAGGCTTGTGTGGAAAGTAGTAGGGAAGAGGCATCCGAACTTGAAAAACTTCAGGGCGTCGAGATTCGCCACCATTGAAACCCAGCGGCCGAACTTATCAAACAGAGGAGGAAAGCGTATCTCCAGAATCCCCCCGAACTGCGACGAGTTAGGGTTAGAAAAGTTGTATGCGGCTTGGTCTCACTCACCCAAATTACAACTTCGCATTTCCTCTCACCTGGCTCACGATTTGGTAGAATGCAGTCAAAATCTTCAACTTCGTCCTGGTCCCCTTGCTCAGAGTGCTTGTAGCGCCCTCGTCTATGATCGACATGACCTCCGTGCCGGTGGTGTCCAAGAGTGACTTCCTGCCCGTGTCTCGTCGTCGATTGTACCTCGGCGTGAGGGGGGTCGTAGATTGGCTGCTGGAGCTGGATTTCCTGCAGCTGCGGCGTACCAGAAGGAAAACTGACAGGACGGTGACTGTGCTGAGAAACAGTATCATCGGCATCGGAATATAAAACTCGCCCGAGCACTCGCCACACAGGCCCGTGAAGGTCATGACGAAGCCTGGGTTGCAGAGGTTACAGAGGGGACCATGATGTCCCTTGCGGCATTGGCCAAAGGTCGCTGTTGACGTCCAAATTAAGTCGGCGTCGTGTCCACAGCCTGTGCCTTCTGTGCAGTCATTCTCCACCTGTCACGAGTGAAGCGAAGCGAATCACATTGAAGGGGGTGTTCGTGATGTTAGGAGCGGCGAAAGAGTTGGCCGCAGCGACGTTAGGCTTGGAAGTATCGACCATGTATGTCGATGTCCAGTACACACGTCTTCTGAGCTAGTTGCTCCGCTCCTCGCACAGACTCGCCTCCTCCTTGGTGCACAGCCTACCGCCGAAGTTGGCGCATAAATTCGCTGCGTCTCGGTAATTGAGGCCGAACTGGCACGGCCAGCCTGCGTCGCTCTCAGACCAGACACTGCAACCGGAGTTCTGCGTCCAGCCCGAGATGAAAATGTCTGAGCAGCACCTGACCTCATTGACAGAGGAATCTTCAGCGACACTGTTGGGTTCCGAGCACCCGCCCACCTTCCCGCAGATGGTATAATGATGACCCTCATTACCTCCCTCGCCCTCCTCATCCTCCTGCCCCTGCGTGCAAGCTTCAGCAGTAAAACACTCCTCGACAATGAATGACGTGTTGTCGCTGCGCCAGAAACCAGGCAATAATTTGAGAGTTTCCACAGTAGTCCCGGCTTCACATATCGCCCCCTCTGGACAGGGCAAACATTCGCCGATGAAAGAAGATGAAGAATTGAACGTTTCCCTCCTGAACTCGCCCTGCGAGCAGATGCAAGACTCCTTTGACGAGGCCGGCGTGCTCGAGAGAACCGAATCTACCACGCTGAATTTCTTACAACTTAAGCAAGCGCCCAAGCTGTAGGTGTCCTTGAAGAAGCCTGGGGCGCATGCTACGCACACGCCATTCTCGAGCGTTCTGCCTGGCGGACAAGTGCAGCCAATCTCTTCAGTGATTGGGTCAATTTTTGACACGAAGGAGTCGGAGCAGAAGCAGCTGTCGTCTGCGAACTCCGAGGAATGGTAGTCGGGGCAGAAAGAGCAAACCTCAACCTCTTCATCGTCGGAGAACTTTCCCTCTTCGCACCCGCTGCACGCCATGTAGGTGGCAATGCTAGAGTACTCACCCCTGGTGCACGAGAGGCACTCGGAATGATCCTGCGAAAAAGCGAAAAGAGTCGCATGGAAGGTTGTTCTGTCGGTGTTAGAAACCAGCTCATCGCTTCTCTTCGCTCCTTGCAAATGCTCACCTCTTTGCCGTATTTTCCGGCGGGGCAAGGAGAGCAGTAGCTGGAGCCGGCGCTGCTGTGAAAGCCATCATCGCAACTTTCGCAGACTCCGCTGACGGAAAACATTCCGGGAATGCAGGGCTCGCACACTGCATCAGCCATGACATTGCACTCCGCGGTGACGAACGTTCCAGGCCCACAACTTGAGCACGTGAGGCACAAGGATTGGCCTTCAGCGTCCTGAAAGGTGACCCCTGGTTCGCAGCTCGTCATGACACCTCCGACACAGGCGCTCCCAATCTCGCACGGCTGCTGAGAGCTGCGGATCGCAGCGGCATCGTCGGTGGCGGGCAGCGTGTAGCTGCCACTGGAGGCAGGTACGACGATTTCCGCCCCGCTGGGACAAAACAATGCAACGCTTCCGCAGGCGATCGGGGCAACTGAAGCCTTGGGACAGAAGTGACCAGCCGGACACTGAAGGCACAGCTCCTGACCTGAATCCGGCTGGTACGTTCCTGGGTCGCACGGGACGCAGGAATCTTGACCACTGTCGGGCTGACTCGATCCGGGATCGCAGAACACGCGATTGGCAGCGCCTACGCATTTGTAGCCAGGCTCGCAGGGTGTGCAGTCACTGTCGTTGCTGCTGTACTCGCCTGGTGGGCACGGAATTTGGCCCTCGGCGGAACAGGTGAACCCGGAGGAACAGCTCCCGCAAGAGTCCGCACCCGCGCCGGAAAGCTTGCCCTCGGGGCAAACACTGCAGTACCGGGCGCCTTCCGGGTCGTCTGAGTAGAAACCGGGAGCGCACAGCCTGCAGTCCTCGAAGCCGTCGTGCATCAGGATGTCGGAGGCATCGTCCTCGATGTACTTCCCAAAGGGGCAAGAGGTGCAGAGGGCGTGGTTGGAGGCGACGGACCTGTCATCGGAGACGTACTTCCCGGCGGGGCAAATCAAACAGAGGTCCTCTGAATCGTGGAGGGCCGGGTCAGTGGCATTGTCCGAGAGGAACCTTCCCGCTGGACAGGCTTTGCAGTCGAGGAGGCTGTCGTGCTCGCTGGCGGAAGTTCCGGTGTCGGAGTTGTACGAGCCGGCGGGGCAGATGCTACACGTAACGGAGCTCGCAGAGGCAGAATATTCTCCCGCTCCGCAAGTGGCGCAGGCTGCTGACTCAACCGGTGTTTTCGAATTGACGGAGCGCTTGCCGGCCTCGCACGGTGTGCAGGCCGTTGAAGACGCGCCAGAGTAGGTACCGGCGGCGCAACTCGGGCAAGTTGTCGACCCTGCGGTGTCCGAGTAGTTTCCTGCGGGGCAAACGACGCAAGCCTCGGACTCGAGAGGAGTCTCCGAATTTACGATGTACTTTCCTCCCTCGCACTCGACGCAGAGCGTTGCGTTGGTGCCACTGTAAGATCCAGACGGGCATACGGCACACGCTTGCGCCTCCTCCGCTACCGTCGCGTTGACCAAGTATTTTCCAGACGGGCACCGCTCACATGAAGCGGAGGATTCGCCACTGTAAGTTCCAGCCTCGCACTGGCTGCAGGTGGTCTGCCCGATAGAGCTCCACTCGCCCGGACGGCAAGCAACGCAAGCGTCCTCCGTGGGCCTAAGATGTTCGTTGAAGAAGCCGGCCGCGCATTGGTAGACAATTTGTCCGTACAAGTAGGTGACGTCCGACTGCTGCAGCTCCACGCCGTGCCACATCTTCACGTACGCGATGGTGCCGTCCATGTGATTGTGCATGCCGGGGTTAAAGGGGTCCAGTGCGGCCCCGAGCCAGTGATTAGGGCGGGTGAGGACGTTAGGCTCGTGTCCGTCTGTCTTGGTTCCAGCTAGGATGCCGTTCTTGTAGACCTTCATGGTGTTGCCTGAGACGGTGGCGACCACATGCGTCCAGGTGGAGGAGTCGAAGTTGCTGGTGACGAGGAACTTGCCCCATGTTGATCCTTGACGAACATTCCACACGATTGCGGGTGTAATTCCTAAGTTGGCCAAGTAGACATTGTCGCTCTCCGCTCCATTACCAAAATCAAAGACACGACTGTAGTCGTTGAAGCTGTTGTACTTGACGTACACCTCAAAGGAAGTGGTCCCGCCCCACTCCCAGTCGTCAATGTCAGCGTAGTCGTCGTTGCCATCAAGCGTGAGGCCGTCAGCTCCACAGACTGGACCGTTCACTGGAGTAGCCGCGAGACTGTATATAAGTATAGCAACGTTAAACAAGAGTGAGAAGAATGAATGGGCTAATTGTGTGCCTGGGAACTAACCTTCCTCCTGTTGAGTCGACAACAGCTTCACCAGTCATGCACCCTCGGAAGTCCCAAAAATGGGAACCTTCCGACAGACTCAGACAAACGTCAGTCTCGTCACCACTTGCGCCATTGACGCTTAGTTTCCCGGAGGGGCAACTGTGAAGGAGTGACACGGTGAAGCGAGTAGTATAGTAGAGCGGAGCGTGAGAATTTAACTTTTGACTAGTTCTCTCCGGCAACAAAATCGTCTGACTAACCTTGAACAAGAACTGGAGCTTTCACCAGAGAACTTTCCAGCTTCACAGTCGAAGCATCCTGAACCTCCCAGGAATTGACCTGCTTGACACGAGAGGGAGCATGTCCTTTTGGACAAGGGGTGGGGAATGGGAGGAAGTTGGTGAAAGGTGGTAGAGGGTTAGAATAGGAGAGGGGACAGTGTGCAATGTGTGTTGTTAATTCCTCTATTTTGAACGGATTCGTCTCAATTTGGGAGCGCAAATATTAACAGGCTTTGTTTAAATCAGCAAGATGACAGTCAAATATAATTCATCGAGCTTGGCGTGTTTGAGATTTCGTCGTCTGCTTTATTAAACTCACCCGATATCGAAGTTCTTCTTCGTCCCTGATATTATAGAACAACAATCACTGTCGTCGGCATCCAAGTCAGAGCCAACCGCTGGTGTGCCACTCCAGCCTGGTGGGCAGGTAGAATGAACAGTAACGCCGCTACCGCTTGTGTAACTGTTCATGTAGTATACGTAGATATCGTCGCCGTTAATAGCTGTATTCCCATCAAAGCTCGTCGTGAAGATATTTACAAACGTGCCTTCGCCGGTTGCAGTAAAACCGCCACCATTACTGGCTTGGTTTGATGAGAATTTACAGCCTTGGAGGGATACGAGAGCAGAATAGTGAAAAAACAAAGCTCCCCCACTACTACTTGTTCTCCCATCAAGAAAGTGGACCCCTGAAATTGTCAGTGTACCTCCACCTGTGCCCCTTATCTTCATTATCTGGCGACTGTTTGATCCGTCGAGGATGCAATTGTGGGGAGTGCCCGAGCATATTAACGAAAAGTAAATCCCACTGGTGAAATACACTCTGCCATCATCGGCATAAGGCGCGCCTGAGAAAGTCCCTACCCCTAGAGCTACATCATCTCCATTATCAACAATGTTGTTGCCTGTCGTACAACTGCTACATCCATAATCATGATTAGCATTACTGATGAGGTTAATTAGGACTGTTTGGTCGTTGGCGTAGAGCACTGCGGCCATAACCGGAGTTATGACGAGGCAGACGACGAGAAGTCTGAGTGCGTTCATGTTTATCGAGGTGAATGAGGCGAGAGACTAAGGAGGTAGGGGTCAAACAAACGGGATTTAGTGTGTATTAAGATGGTGTTCTATAATAGCAGTGGTATGCTGCAAAAAAACGATCCCGAAACATCTAGATCCTGGCGCAATATTCCCCACCCCAAAAACAACAGCGAAACGCCAACGGGCTTGCAACGAATCAGAGCTCGAAGAATCCACACAACGTAGCGAACATGGGACGGATTATTCTACATGTGACAAATGTGGCAAGGATCGTTCATAGAACCCCACTCCCAGCGCTGCTTCTACGTACTTTCTCTGTCAATCAGGTGTGGAACCAAAACAATTGTGAGGGCACACACCTGAAAACGAGCATGCGCACGTTAACCAGTAAGAATTTCAGAATGTCGCCGGCGAAATAAAAATATCCTAGGCGCTCTCAAAATCCAACAGGACAGCCTCTCCGCCCACCCCCCACCCCTCACCTCTCTTCTCACCTGCGTAATAACTCAACCTCTCTCCCCAAAAAAGTGTGTACAGTGCTCCCCGACCATGGAAAACCTAGCCAATCCTCAGGACATTCAGTTTTTCGTGAGTCTCCACCCCCCCCGCGTACCGATCCCCGTTTCCTTCACACGAGGCTTCCTCAATACCTACAACATACCTCCACGTATCAACGACCACCTCTGAAAATACGCGGTCATTCCACAAGGCCCCTCCGCAGCCCATCCGTTGGCCCCGCCCCAGACCATCGCGTATTTCCAAATTGTGTGTCCCCTCGATATTTCCACAGCTCAGCGTTGCACGTTGTGGTCTTGAATACTACAATACAGCTCGTGATGTGTAGCATGTCCGCTCCACGTACCGTGAAGAAGAGTTCCCTACCTTTTCGTTGGGTTTCGCTCTATGCTCGAGGTGCTCAATTCGACTGCCGAATCCCCTCGCCGACGCGATCATCTTCCGTCTAGAGCTGCTGCGCCAATAAATACGCACACGCCACCTCCAGATCATCCCTGCGCCCCCCCCACCACAATTCCCTGCCGTCTATAAACTAACCCTCCTCTTCTCTCCCCTCCCCTCCGCGCCCCTCCCCTCCCCGCCCCTCCCAGCCCGAATCAAATAAAAAATGCCTTCCCGTCTCTCGAAGAACCGCAAGAAGCGCGGACACGTCTCTGCCGGACATGGACGTATCGGCAAGCACCGCTCCCACCCCGGAGGACGCGGTAACGCCGGAGGACAGCACCACCACAGGATCATGATGGACAAGTACCACCCTGGTTACTTCGGAAAGGTCGGAATGAGGCACTACCACCTTATGAAGAACAGGAAGTTCTGCGATGTGACCAATGTTGACAGGATGTTCTCCCTCGCCCCCGAGGGAACCTACGAGGCCGCCAAGACCGCCCCCAAGGGCAAGGCCCCCGTCATTGACCTCGTCTCTGCCGGAGTTTTCAAGCTCCTCGGAAACGGACAGATCACCGTCCCCGTTATTGTCAAGGCCAAGTTCTTCTCGAAGCTCGCTGAGAAGAAGATTGTCGCCGCTGGAGGAGCGTGCATTCTTTCCGCTTAAATTGAAACAGAAATAATTCAAAATAAAATCTCCATTTTCCATATTTTGTGAGGATTGACCTGTTTTTCCTCGTGCTCGCCCTCGTCCTTATTGTGGTTCAGAGAATATCCCCCCACCTAATACTCCGCATCACTGCCTTGTGTTGTTACGTCGTGCGTCTTGCATTTGCCGTCTCGAATTTCGCCTCTCTCTCGGCCAACAAATTACGCGTCAGACAGAATTTCCTTTCTCTTGGAGTCGTACTCGTTCTGGTTAATGTACCCCTTGGCCTTCAACTTCTCCAGCTCGTCCATCCTTTCCATGACGGACTTGCCGCCACCTCTCTCCATTACAGGGATCGCACTGACTGCCTGCGCACTAGAGACTCCGTTGACGCCGTCCCCACGGATCATGCTCCAGACGTCGGCCTTGAACTGATGCGGGTCCGTCAACCCGGCGATTGACAATTCGTGAACCTGCGATGTTCCTCCTTGTCCGTCGGAGACCTGCCCCGAGCTTGCCGTGTCGACGTTCACTTTGGTCAGAACGTTGTCGATCATGCAGCAGCACGGCCCGCTCTTTCCCGCGGGTTCCTCCAAGTCGGCGTCCGTGATCTTCGAGAACGCAACGGTCTTCGAGATCTTCCCCTGGTCCTCGCAGTCCAACCTGCACCCCTTCTTGTGGCGGTCGACGACGAACTTGACGCCGTCACGGGTAATGGCAACGTGTGTGGCGTATACCTTGTCCCGGACGTTGTCCTCGAGCACGCATCTGCTGTAAGCGAAGCACGGAAGGCACCCCACCGCGCATAAGAGCACCATCGGGTGCAGCAACAGACAGCACTCCTTGTTCTTCCTCAGTTCGACCTCGAAGTTCGTCATCACCTCCCTGTCAAATGTGTATGCCTTGATGAACTCAGGTTCTTGGCTAAAGAACTGGTCCTCGGCTTGCTGTCCCCCGGCTAAGCTGTACTTCGTCATGGCTCTTTGTTAGGCGCTGGCTGTGGGGATGCAAATGTGGGGGATGCAAATGAGGGGGATGAGTTAAAAACGTTACCCCAGGTTGATGATGGGGAGACCGTTTTTGCCTTCGAGATACGGCTCTAAAACTCTTTCCCTTGCCACCGCCCGGTTATAAATTTGATTTCAGGTGCTCGTGTGTAGATTAATAATAATTCCTATTCAATCTTAAATCGTCGTTCATCGATATTAACACCAAAATCACCTCAAAGAGAATTCGAAAGTGGTGATTTGGCTGCGAAATAGTTTCGTTTAAGAACCCATTCCCTCCCACACGTGCAAGGGCGAAACCGAGATGTAGGATTCATGATGCGAAGATACACAACAATAACGCAAAAAAACCAACATATTTTCCTTCAAAAAAGTTAAGCTCCGTTTCCGTCGTCCCCTCCAATCTCCGAGAAATTCTTCTTTAACGAACGGTAAAAAACTTTAACTTCCCATATCCCTTCTCCCCCCCCCTCGACCCCCTCCAAAAAAAAACGTGCCTCTCCTCACATCTCAATCCTCTTTGCATCAATGATCCTCAAAAACTATCCGCCTCAAAACGTTCTCCCCCCTCCTATACAACCGAAAGGATTGCATATTCAGGGGGGTTGAACCGAGTGGGCTTGACTTGTTTTCCTCATCCTATTTCCTTCAAAGCACATATTCCCTTTCCTTCCCGCGAGAATGGCTCATCGTTTTTGTTTTTTTTCCAGACTTCAGACTTCCAATAAACACACACACACACACACACACACAACAATAACAACACAAAACCCTTCCCTCCACGGGGGTTCACCCCCGCCGGCGCCGGTTTAGAAGAAAGTATCCAACCCTTCGTCTCCGTCCCATTCATACCCGTAGCTCGGGGGCATGTAACCTCCTCCGTCGTCCTCCTGCATGAATTTCTCCTTGCTATTTTTCTTGACCTTCTTCGTAGGGCTGGCTCCGTGGTTGAGGATGAGGGGGGGGTTCTTGGGAGGCACGGCGTCTCCTATGTCCGCCCTCTTGACGAATCTGCCCTTGATGCGGGGGCGGGAGTCGGCGAGCTTTTTTCGGCAGTCGTATTTTATTCTCTTCCTCCAGATGCGCATTTTGCGCTTCGAGTGGAACTTTTTTACGCGGGCGGCTCGTTGGGAGGGGGTGTAGATTCCTATGCGGCCTTCGCGGTTGAGGGTGTGGAGGGCGGCGATGGGGGCGGTTTCGGAGTTGCTATTGTTGCCGCCCGGGCAGGCGGCTGTTAAGATTATCACGGCGGAGTCGGCGCAGACTTCGGTGCCGTCGGGAGACATGATGTAGAGGGCGTCCGAGAGTTCGGTTTTTACCAAAACCTCGGGCTCGCGCTGGTACAGGATGGTCTTCTTGGTGCTGCGACGAGCGAGTCGAGGAGCGAAGCGACGAGTTAGAATAATGTAGCAGTGTGAAGTCACGGCCATGTGTGTCGTTGTCCAATACACACGCCGACGATTAATCTCACCTCCTGGGGGGGGTCTGGAACTTGGACTTCTTGCCCTTGGGGGTGCTCCCCTTCTTGGGGGTGCACTTGGGGCTGCTGCTGCTCTTCCTGGACACAGTCTTGGTCTTGCTGACGGGCTTGGCCTTGGAGGCGATGGAAGTGACGGCCTTCTTCATGACCTTCTCGAGCTTCAGTTTCTCCCTCCTGCTGAGCCTGTCGTCGCTGACGATGTTCTGGATGGAGACGCCTCCGCGGATGAGCCTGATACGAGGAGCGGAGCGAAGCGACGAGTTAGAATGAGCTGTTGTTGTTAGCGTGTGTTTGATGTGCTCTCTCTCACCTGTCCTCGTCCTCCCCGGCTCCCTTCTCCTTCTCCTCGATGCAGTCGAGGACCTTAAGTTCGTGGATGCCGTTCTCCCCGAAGCTCCTAGGGTCGAAGATGATGCTGTCCCCCCTCTCCCTCCTCCCCGCCCCCGGCGTCGCCGGCGGCAGCGGCTGCCCAGCGGGCAGAGAAACCCCAGCAGCATTCTCAATCTTCATCTCTACGGCCGTAGGGCTATCCTCCTCTTCGTCGTCTGTGCCTGCCTGGAAAGCGAAGAACTCGAATGACATGCTGCGGTCGCGGTGGACTTTGAAGTCGATCTCGAAGGTTCCTCCGGCGAGGGCGGAGATGTCGTTCATGTCTAGCTCGTCTACGTCGATGGAGGGGTCGATGTCCACGCTGAACATGCGGGTGCGACCGGCGATCTGGAGAGGGGCGAAAAGGTGGGCGAAAAGGGGAGGAAGGGTGAGTTTATAAAACACGCACTATTGATGGGCATTGTTGATGGCACTCCCTCACTCCATCCGCCTGCCACGTCGAACGATGTGTGTACTTAAACGTTCGATCTCTCACCTGTACCTTCCTCTCAGGACTGTCGGGTATCAAATCTTCCAAATCAGTCACGCTGATTCCTCCCAGGCTGAAAGCGCGGGGTCTACCGCCGATCGCCATGAAGGGGGGAGTGCTAGGAGGAGACACGTCTTCGTCTTGTTCATCGGAATCTGGAACGGGGCTAGGATTGGGAGAATGCGAGGCTGACGCTACGGTTGAGGCGGAGTGGAGATGAGAATCAGGGGAAGACAGAGGATTTGTTGCTGAAATAACTTCCATGGCTAGAATATCCGTGCGGTAAGAGGAGGTATTGCAGCCTTTCTGCAGGATTAGTATTAGTCCGCGTGAATGGCCGCTTTGATAATGAGCTTTCTGTCAGTTGCAATGAGGATCACGGCGGCTTTACGTTACTTTTATTTACGTGGTGCTACAGTTGATAGTGTATCAACGTGGATCCGATAATCAGCGTCGACGAAATTAGATGCCAATGCCGGGCCGTCGATTTTGGGTGCTTTTGCCCTAAAAGCTCCCTAAAAGTTGATTTTGGTGGAGGGAGCCCTAATCCAAAATGGCCCTAAAATAGGCCCTAAAATAGAATAGGATCCTCCCTCCCTCAAGCCAGGGTACGCTAAATGTTAAATGTATTATACGTATGGCTCGTTGATAATGCAGAACCCTGTAGTCTATAATGGCAAGATACGAATCGGTTCGTGTCACTGAAGACTCCACTACTTCCGAGCAGCTCCCTCAAACTCGAATGAAGGCCAGTCCTGAATATGAACCCTAATAGAGTCTCTATAACAATACCGTCAGAAGCCGTCTTCCTATAACTGTCGAGGATCTACGATAACCGCGACCATGACTACGAGGTTCTCTCAGATCGCGTTTCTGTATGGTTTTAAAGATCCTTTCTAACCCTCCCGCCCCCTGCCGCCCGCCAGTCCTTGACAAACATGGCATCTCCGAGCGCTATTCAGGCGTCATGTAAATTCGTTAAAGGTAAATTAAATACAGTATTTACTACTGTAACCCTAACTCAAAGCTTTCAACAAGTAACAACGACAACGACAAGATAGCTCTCAATGCGAGCTCAAGGCACGAGATATTGATGTCCGCCTCGATATTGGCGTCCGCCTCGATATAAACGGGAGCTCTGCAAGCGGTATCGGTTCTCGCTATCGCTCGGTCGGTCACTCCGTTCCCTCTATACTGCATTATTCTAACTCGTCGCTTCGCTTCGCTCCGCTCCTCTCCGCACAGTAAACCACAACAACACCTCCCACTTCGTCGCCCTCTTCACCGGCCTCCCCTCCTCCGAGTTAGCCGGCGTCCTCGGCGCCGCCTTCTCCGTCCCCCCCTCCTCAATAATCGGCCTCCTCGACTCCCAAACCGGCTTCGTGATCCCCCTCTCCCTCGCTTCCCTCTCCCCCGAAACCCTCAACGGCGAGGGCCACTCCTACTCCCTCCTCCTCCAGCAGTCCACCGCAATCGCGAACCTTCCCCCCTCCGCCCCCGAGAGGGACGTAGTGTCGACGGACATGTACAACGCGAGCTTCGCTCCCCCCTCCGCCCCTCCCCCGGTCTACGAGCCGGCTAACCAGACGCGAGGAAACCAGGTCTACTGGAACGAGGAGGAGGTGAGGAGACGAGGGTGCCTTCTATTCTATTCTGCCCCGCTCCGACGTTTTTTATGTTTCGTTTGATTTTACGACCTTTCCCTAACACACACACCCCCAAAAAAAAACCTCAGTCGTCCCAGACCCACGCGTCGTCTTCTGTCGGCGCCGTGGCCCCTTCCGTGTCGTCCGACATCGACGCCGATTTAATCCGCATCCTGACCGCCTTCGTGTCCAAACTCTGCGCGCACGAGAGCCTCACGACAAGAGAGGCTACCATCATCACCAGCTTGATCGGGCAGAGCGATTCGGTTATACTGAGTGCTTATAAGGTTGCGGAGTGGGTGAGAAATTAATTTAGCAGAGATCGATCGAACTTCGGGTCCTTCTTGGCCGCCTGCAACTTAGCGTCGGAGTCCGTGTACGCCTTCCTCTTCGTTTTAACGTCTTCGTTCTTCTCCAGAAGCTCGTTGGCATTCTTCTGGGCCAGCTCCCTTCCCGCCTCGATAAGACCTCCACAATTCTAACTCGTCGCTCCAACCCCCCCCCCCTCATACTTCCCTCAGACCCAATCCGCCACCTACTTCCAGCGCGCCCTAACCAGCATCGCCGCGAACCTCTCCACCACCACCGAAGAGCACACCCGCATGTCCTACCTAATCGACATCGCTAACGTCCTCTTCTACGACTCCGAAGAAATAAACGAAGAAGAATACGTCGCCCTCCTCGACTCCGTCCTCCGTATGGACCCCATCCTCCTCACCGTCTCCCAAGCCTACCAGCTCGAAGACGACGTCGACGAGCTGACTGAATCCCTCCGTCAAATAGCCGTTGACATGTTAACACCCATCCCCCAAAAGCCCATCAACCAACCTTCCAACCAACAACAACAACCCCAACAGGTCGCCGACGACTCAAACATCGACGTCGTAACTCTCATAACCTTCGTCGCCAACTCCCTAGCCTCATCCAACCTCATCCCTCCAGCCGCCGTCAATTACCTGACGAACCTAGCGAGGGAAGGGGACGAGTTCATCGTAGGAGCGTGGGAGAAGTACGCTGAAGACGGGGACGTAGGGGATTTGAGGGATACCGTCCTGAGGTTCGTGAGGAGTTTGGTTAAGAGGGGGGAGGAGGAGGAAAGCGAGGAGGAGGAAGAAGAGGAAAGTGAGGAGGAGGAGGAGGAAAGTGAGGAAGAGGAGGAGGAAACTCTGACCGTCCCCACAGGCTTCCAGAACGCCATCCTCCTGCTCCTCAAGCACAACCGCATCACGAAGGAGGCCGCCACGGCCCTCCTCACCGCCATGGCCCAAGGCAACCAAGTCCTCCGCACCATCTACAAGGCCTTCACAGTCAACAGGGACGCCAACGCGTTCCTTGACATGATACAGCACCTCGTGAGCGGCACCAAGGAGAGCCCTGCCCCAGAAGCCTCGCCCGAGCCCGAGCCCGCCGCCCAACCCCCCACTGAGACCCCTGAACAGTCCAAGGAACTCCAGGACAGGTTCGACGCTGTCTTCGAGCAGTGCCTCCAGATCCTCCTCGCCCGCGAAATGGTTACCCGCGAAGGCGCCAAGGCCCTAATCCTGTACTCCCGCAATAACATGCCAGAGCTCATGAGCCTCCTCGAGAAATTCAACGGATCCGGTGACCTCGACTCCCTTCTCGGAGACCTCAAGCAGATCGCCACCTCCGAGCTCGCCTCAGAACCCTCTGCCCCTGAACCGCAGCAGCAGCAACCTTCGCAGCAACAGCCTTCAGAGCCCAACACCGATGAACTCGACGCTCAACTAATCAAAGTCCTTGCCCAATGCATCGACGTCATGCTCACCAGGAAGCAGATCGGCGTAGAAGGGGCCAAGGCTCTCCTCGAAATGGCGAAGGTCAAGGCCCCCATCCTACTCGCGGAACTCAGCAAGGCGTTCGACTCTAACCTGGATCTGGAGGAGCTGCTTAATACCCTGAGTAGCCTCGCGAACGGAGAAGTCGAAGTCAGGAAAGCAGAGGAATCCCAAACGAAAGAATCCGAAGAGACTGAAGGAGAACCGGCAGCCGCCCTCGAACAGGAACTCAGCAACGGCCTGACTCGGGTCCTCACCCAAGTAATCGAAATCCTCAAAAGCAACAACGTGATCGACGACGAAGGTGAGCTTGCAAAGTGAAGTAATTGAGTCACTCCTCGCAAAGCCTCACCTCCTCCTCCTCCTCCTCCTCCTCAGGTTCCCGCGCCTTACTGTTCCTCGGCGAAATCAAAAGCCCC
Source organism: Triparma verrucosa (assembly GCA_030267905.1). Classification (NCBI taxonomy): domain Eukaryota; class Bolidophyceae; order Parmales; family Triparmaceae; genus Triparma; species Triparma verrucosa. The sequence goes on along the minus strand of BRXX01000100.1, from coordinate 56,122 downwards.
GTCCTCATGCAGGCCCTGAGCGTCTTCCACGAGAGCAACGACCTCGAACAACTCTTCGAAACCCTGCACATGCTGGCGACCGAAGGAGCGAAAATGATGAAGGCTGAAGGAATGGGAAATTTACTACAAGGCCAAGCCCCCGGCAGCCTCCCCGGGACCTTCGAGTCTGACGATGATGATGAAGAGGAGAAAGACGAGGAAGAGGATGAGGAAGAAGATTCCTCGGACTACGACACCTCCGAAGGAGAGAACGACAAAGTTCAGCCCATGACCTGGGTCGAGAGGAGGCGCTCCCTCTCCCTCGAGAGCATGGGAGACCTCGCCTCCGATGCCGCCGCCATGTCCTCCCAAGCCGGCCAGAGCTACCAAAACAATGACGACGACGAAGTCGACGAAGACGACGACGATCTCCTTGACGGGCCTACTCTAGAGATGTTAACTCACCCCAGTACGCTGAGCCATTTGATCGTCATGCTTCACGACGCCGGCCTCGCTAGCGTCGCTGAGAGGGCTGTTCTTCTTAACCTAGCCGAAGCTGGTGACCCCAGGTGCCTCGCGGCGTTCGACGTTTACAGGGACATGCTAACCGCCATCGAGGGCGACGACAGTAAGGACGAGAGGGAGCTCGACGAGCTCAGGGAGACGGCTCTAGATGACCTCGTCGACACGTGCATGAGGATATGTAAAAGGGAGCTGAGGCAGGGACCGTATGATAGGAGGCACAGCAGCTTCGCTATGACTGATGAAGGCGTCGTTCAGCTGAACCCCGATGATTCCAACGCCGAAGGCGACGAGGGGGGAATGGCGAGGGAGGAGAAGGACGAGGAGGACGGCATCGAACTCAGGACCTTCTCGGAGAGCTTCGACGCGACGGCGGACCCCAGCGATGGACTCGTCGGGGCCGGACCCGGCCACAAGGAGGGGGGCAAACCCGAGAATGATTCGGTCTTCTCAGACTCCGACAGGCTCGAAGTCGTTCACATGATGGTCGCGAACAACGTCCTGAGCGAGGACGAGGGGATCATCCTCGAGCTTCTCGTCGAGAAGAAGAACAGGCACGTCGAGCTCGCCTTCAAGAACTACGAGGCGAACAAGGACGTCGTGGATCTCACGGTTGCGATGAAGAAAATCGCGCAAACTGCAGGGGACTACCTCGTCAGTCAGGGCCTGCCGCCCGCGGCTGAGGAGGAGGAGGAGGAGGAAGAAGAGGAGGAGGTCAACGAGGAAAAGGCCCCCGTCGACCCTGAGCAGGCCGCCTACGAAGTCTTCTACAGCCACGTCGAGATGATGGACCTGGGCGACATCGAGACCGCCGCCCTCAGGCTCTGCATCGCCAAGGGCGACCCAACCCTCAAGGCCGCCCTCGAAGCCTTCAGGATCACTGAGAACGGCGTGGACTTGCAGGACACCCTGAGGAAGATTATCCGCAACACCATCGAAGGCGTCGACGTGCAGGAACGCGTCAACTCCGTCCGGCAGAAGGAGCAGGCTCAGCGGGAGGTCGCCGTCGAGACCTCGCAGCCCCCCCAGGCCGACGGGGCCGACGCCGAGAAGTTCACCGACATGGAACGCAGATACATCATCACCATGCTCATATCCGAGCTGAGTAAGCAGGGGATCATCACCGCCGTCCAGGGGAGCGATCTGTTGGCGAAATTCAACGCAGGGGATGAGGAGGTCACCACGGCCCTTGACAAGTACGAGGAGGAGAGGAGCATGGAGAACTTCGTGGGGACTTTGAAGGCTGTCTCTGATCGTGGTTAAAAGATTGAGTGTTTTTTGTGGGTGGATGGGGGGTTGGAGTAAGGGGGGTATAGAGATGGGGGAGATGGGAGAGGAGATGGAGAGAGATGGGAGGGGATTTAGACAACGATTTACAGCTACTCATAAGAAGAACAAGATAGAGAAAGACATTGAGCCCATTTGAAAGCTTGAAACAGTTTATTTTTTGGTTTATTTATGAGCTGGGGGCAATGCCAACGACGCCACCAGCAATTCTGGGGCCGCTATTTCCCGTGGTCATGCTGAGCTCGTGCCCGCCCCTTCCCAGGTCGTCCTCTCCGGCCTTGATGACGATGGAGCGTCCAATGATGCTGTGGGGGCCAATGAGCTTGACGACACGATCCTCGATGTGGACCTCGCACTTTCCGGCGTCGTTGACCTCAACGTTGCCCAGATCTCCGACCATGCTGTGACGATTAAGCAACGAATTAGAACATAAAAATGAAAACGAAAGTGGAGCATTCCCAGAAAGTGAGCGAGGGAGCGAAGCAACTCTCACCGTTCCTCGTCCTCGGGCGCTCCGTGGTTCTTCCCGAAGGGGTTGAAGATCCCGGCGCAGCTAGTCAGGCCCATGGACAAATCCCCAAAGACGTGAATGTGGATGCCGTGTTTTCCGGGGGTAAGGCCCTGGATGTCGCCCTCGATGATGGTGGGGGCGTCTTCGGTCGCCTGGGAGAGGCTAAGGAAGCCGGTGATTCCCTCTCCTGTGTTTCGGAGGAGCGGAGGGGAGAGGGAGGGGAGGTTAATGGGAGGGAGGGAGCGAGCGGGGAAAATTTAGGTTGACGGATTGGCTATTTTGATAAGCACAGGCACGTCTCGAGGCGATGCTGGTATTCAAACAACCAATAATGTTGAGAACTTACCCGTGATTCCTACGTTAGATCGGGCCATTGTCGTATTATAGAGAGGTAACAAAAAAATTGGTTCGCTGGGAACCTGCAAATTGTGAGAATTCAAACGTCGCTGGCGAAATAATATATTAAAAAAATGGACCTAGCTCTCAAAATCTAACAGGACAGCTTCTCCGCCCCATCCCACCCCTCTTCTCACCCGCGTAATAACTCCCAACCTCTCTCCCCAAAAAAGTGTGTACAGTGATCCCCGACCATGGAAAACCTAGCCAATCCTCAGGACATTCAGTTTTTCGTGAGTCTCCATCCCCCCCGCGTACCGATCTCCATTTCCTTCACTCGAGGCTTCCTCAATGTCTCCAACAGACCTCCACGTATCAACGACCACCTCTGAAAATACGCGGTCATTCCACACGGCCCCTCCGCAGCCCATCCGTTGGCCCCGCCCCAGACCATCGCGTATATCCAAATTGTGTGTCCCCTCGATATTTTCACAGCTCAGCGTTGCACGTTGTGGTCTTGAATACTACAATACGGCACGTACTGTGTAGCATGTCCGGTCCACGTATCGTGAAGAAGAGTTTCATTACTTTTCGTTGGATTTCGCTCGATACTCAGGAGCCCTCTTTGACAGCTCCCTGCTCCCCTCGCCGACCCAATCGTCGCTTGTCGAAGGCATGCACGCCAATGAATTATATACACACATTCCCCCGCGTCTTCGTTGCGGCAAACGTCTCTTTCCTCTGCTCCGATGAAATCAAATCCCTCGCTAACCCCTCCCCCCAACTCCCCCTCTCTCCTCCTCTGCCCCTCATCATCAACAGAACCAATCAAATAAATACATTATGACTGTCAAGCGCAGAGCTCACGGACGTAACAAGAAGGGACGCGGACACGTCAAGCGTGTCAGGTGCGTCTCCACCGGAAAGGCCATCCCCAAGGACAAGGCCATCAAGAGGTTTGTCGTCCGCAACATCGTCGACGCCTCCTCCCTCCGTGACATCCGCGAGGCCTCCGCCTATGAGAACTACGCCCTCCCCAAGCTGTACATCAAGATGTACTACTGCGTCGAGGCCGCCGTCCACCAGAGGATCGTGCGTGGACGCTCCAAGGAGGGCCGCAAGGTCCGTGAGCCCCCTGCCCGCTTCTCCGGCAAGAAGGATTAATTTAAATACTTTTCAATAAAAATATAATGCTGTGTTTTTCATTATTCCTATTATTAGTTAAATATATATATTAATCATCGTTATCCATCAACCTCATCAAGTGGAATTGTTATTGAACTCCACCAACTCCCACAGCTCCTCCACGCTAAGATCGTCAAAGCGCGCAGCGAGCTTCATGTACTTTTGGTAGTATTCCTGTTCGGTCATCCCCCCCCTCCCCCTGACCTTGTAGCTGCTGCTGCTGAATTCCCCCGTGTGCTCGAGCAGGGACGGCACAACAATATACTGCTTGCGTCCCTTTGCCGCCTCCGGAGTGTTGTGAAACTCCTGCAGCAGCAGATCGATCGGAATGTTCTTCTGGGCCTTCTTGCCGTAGCTCTTGTCCTCCATCTTCCTCCTCATCCCGTCCTTAAGAAAGGGGATCAGGTCGTCAAGAACCTCCAAGGGGTACACGATGCCCAGGGAGCTGGCGCCCATGTCGTGCTGGTAGACGCCAGTCCGGCTGATGCTAGTCATCGCCATCCCTTGCTTTCCCAAGACGACCATAGAGCCTACGCCGATGCCGATCAGGTACACCCTCAAGAGCATCTGTTCCGAATTAATATGAATAAGCATATTTATTTTAAAGTTGTGAGGAAAGGAAAGGTGTTCCGTAAAAGCCTGATTCTCACCTTCTTCCAATCCATCCACCTCCCCCACCTCCCCCTCAAACCCCAAACGACACCGGCCCAAATAACTCCCTCCCCCAAAACCGCCGCAACCCCTCCCCCCAACCCCAACACCACGTAATCCTTCACCTCCTTCTCCCACCCGCTCCAATAATCCGTCACGAAAAGCTTCAAACAGCTCCAACTACGTGAATTCGTGTTCAGTTCCGTCACTGCGGAAGATAGCTTATTCCAAAAATCAGACGTCGCCCAAACATCCTAACAACGCCCAGTTTTGTTTTCGAATTAGAACCGTTTCTACATTACAATACATTTATAATCAAAGGCGTCACACTCCACTTATCTCTCTCTGTGTTATTAATCAGCCTCTTCTCACCTCCTCTACGACTATGCAATAATCCTTCCCCTCCTTCTGACATCCTTGTAGCGCTCTTACGTAGTCCTCGTTTTCGTATTTAATCCATTGTTCTGACGTTTTCTTCGTTCCTAACAAAGGGTTCAAAGATTTAGGGGGAGAGGGAGAGTTTGGGGTAGAGTAATGGAGGTTTAGAGTGTATCCTGATGAATTTAATTGCGTTAATGTAGGGTGAGTGTAGGTGGGGGAGGGGAGGCGGAGGTTTATTGTGAGGGAGATGGACGGGCAGGGGGGGGAGAGGCCGGTTAGGGAGGAGAGGGTCTTTTTTAGGTAGTGGGTGGAGAGGCGGGAGGAGGTGGAGACTATTGTGAGGCAGTAGGAGGTGGGTGGGGGGGGGCAGGAGGGGAAGCCTAATAGGGAGGATGTTTTAGGAGGAAGAGGGATAGGCATATTATGGGGCATATCATTATTATGTTGGGATTTAAGATGCTTCGCTCGGCGATTGAGGTGCGAGTCTGCAAAGGCTAGACGGGCTCTGTCCTTTTCGCGAATTTGAGACCAAGCTTGTGGCGAGATCTCATAGTACATTGAGTGACGGACATTTTTAGATACATATACTAATGTTACAAATGTCAATGATTGGAATGAGACAAAGAGGACCAACCCTACCAGCAAGCGACGAGTACCTAGACGAGTCTGAGTAGAGCTACGAGTCATCATGTACAGCGTGAGGCCTACTACTCACTACTACTCAGTAGAGCTAGCAGAGAGAGCTAGGAGAGCGGCGGCAGCTCGAGACTTTAACCACCTTTTAAAGCCAACTTTTAAAGCCACCTTTTAAAGCGACTGCGACGCTATGCGACTAATGTTAACGAACACGGTTCCTAGCATTAGCAGTTAATTACAGATACAGAAACGATACAGAAACGATACAGAAACGATCGGTGAGGAACAGGCCGTGAGGAACAGGCCGTGAGGAATGTCTATAGCTATCCTCCTGGCATAACTGGGGCAAAGTTGGGTGCTGATTACTCAACGATTACGTCAACTACAGCATCAGCACTGTTACTACAGCAGATATTACCACTCGTAACATACTAGTCGTCGTCTTCATTCGTCTATTTGTACGTCTTTCATAAATATAAAGACATATTACTACAGACATTAGTAGACGACGAGGAACTCCTCCTTTTCAGCGTCCTTTCCTCCTTCAAACTGCTTCAAACGAAGCCAACTCATCATGAATCGAAGCCAACTCTTCGATGATCCTCTACGCTTCGCCTTCTTACCCTCTCAACCGTTGTATAGAGTAACAAACTCTTCAGCTTTAATGATTGAAATCCTCGACACCCAAAGGGAGCTACTAACAATTAAAGAGGCCATGGAGCGCGTCCACCAACAGCAGCAGCAGGGGCAGACCACACACACAGGGTCCTTTCCTCTAAATCCCCCTGCCGCCTCTCCCCCCACCCCACCCTCCCGCATCCCCTCCGCCAGCTCCAGCTCAACAAATTCCTCCAAACGTTACTTCTCCTCCGTCCACCTATCTACCTACAACGGCAGCATCCACTCCCTCACCACCCTCCTCTCCGTCTCCGGCGGCGCCTCAATAATCCACTACGGCGGCCACGGCGACGACACCGGCGCCCTCCTCTTCGAGTCCCCCGACGGCGTAGCCGCCCCAGTCCGCGCAGGCCTCCTCCAGCGTCTCTTCCAATCCGCCCACGGCGCCGAGACAGACTCAGACGACAACTGCGGGTCAGACTCGGACGATTCACTATTAGAAGAAACGAAGAACGTAGATTCAGATATATCAGACGAGGATACTAAAACTGAACCCCCCTCCACCTCCGCACAAGGGCCACGTTACCAAATGACACGATTAGCCGTAGTCTCTGCCTGTCATTCCGTGCTCGCCGGCAACGCCTTCGTGGAAGCAGGCGTCCCTCACGTCGTTGCTGTGACTTCAAAAATCCGCGATCAGAGTGTTATTGAGTTTGAGTTACCTTTTTATCAGGCTTTGTTCGCGGGGGCTAGTGTTAGGAAGTCTTTTGATGTGGCGGCTAATGCGTTGAGGACGGCGGGGCAGGATGTGCATGCGGAGAGTGATGCTGAGAAGTTTGTGCTGTTGGGAGGAGGTGAGAAAGGGGGGAAAATATAATAAGATTAAGACAAACGTTGAGGGTGTTTTAGACATGAGAGTCTGATCTTTTTCGCTTCGGTTGTTCTTCAACCCCCCCTTCCCCCTCCCCCTTTTCAACAGGTGATCACGAAAACGAACACCTCTTCCACAAAGTGACGAAAATAGAAAGCATGCAAATAACCACTCCCTCTCAAACATCAATGCTGAACCTCCCCACCGGCGTCGACCCTCGTCTCTTCATAGGCCGTAACTTCGATATGAACACAGTCCTTCGAACGTATAGCGAGAGGACGGCTAGTAGGCTGGTGACGATTTTCGGGGAGGGGGGGGTGGGGAAGACGAGTTTGGCGGTTAGGAGTGTGAGGTACTCGTGTGAGAGGAAGAGTCATTTTGATAGGGTTAATTATATTAGTTTTCCGGAGTTGGGGGACTATTTTAGGCTGGAGGAGGAGAGGTCGAAAGGGGGAAGGTGAGATGAACTAAGGCGATGCCGTTTGTATAATTGTTAGGGGATATTCGGCTCCGTACTTCACTCTAACTCGTCTTTTCCCTCGTCGGCAGGAGCTCCGCTGAGATTTCGATCAGGGGCCTTTGCAGGGGCATCTACGCTCAGCTAGAGCAGAGCGATGCGGACAGCAGCATGAGCGGCGGCGCCTCGAGCGCCCTGAACCGCGACAGCGGTCAGAGGGATTTCAAGGCGCAGCAGCTTTACTCCCTCCTGACTTCCACGGCGTCTGAGAATGGGGGAGGCAAGGGGAACTCCTCTCCAGTGCAGGGACTGATCCATTCGTCCTCGGCCCTAACGCTCGATTCCTCTCGGATTCTAGTGATCCTCGATGGTGTGGACAGCTTCATCTCCAACGAAAAGTTCTCCAAGGCCACAATAACGTTCATCAACGATCTCCTGAAGAAGACCCACGTCGAGATAACTTCCACGAGCAGGGAGAAGCTCCTCCCCCTGATCAAGAAAAGCGGCCGAGGAGAAAGCAACACTGCGATCAACGACATCACGGAGAAGTCAATCGAATGCAAGCCTTTGGACGCTCACGATCGAGCGTACATGCTCTTTAAGCAGCTGTGCGCGAGGAATAGGACTTTGAAGATGGACGAGCTGACGTCGGCAAGGTGAGGCAATTTAATATAATTTAATTTAATTTAATTGACGCAGTGTTTTTCTCACCTCGTCCTCAAAACCCCCAGGATACCCTCTGTCGGGGAGGTGGGCAAAAAAGAAATTGGCGAAGTGATGTTGTCTCTCGCCGAGAGGCCTGCGGTCCTTAGGACGCGGGGCGTTCCTTTGGCGATCCGCGACCTCGCGATGCAGCTCGAGAACAAGCCCATGGACGAGCTCGACGCGATGGACGTCGAAGTTACGAGCCAGCGAGGGAGCGAGCGGAGCACGCTCGATAAGACGCTCGCTAAGATCGAGGTCGAGGTAAGCCGAGCTGGGGTCGAAGCGACCGACGTTTTTTTTACCTTTCTGACCCGCTACTCTCCCTCGCAGGTTCTGAAGTACGTCCCCGATGGGCGCTGCGCGTCGCTGTGGGTCAGCTGCCTGAAGGTTTTCGCGAAGTATAACGGCAACCAGACCATCGACGCCATCGCCTCCCCCGCCCAAGACAGTCTAGCGGCTCTGAACGATCGAAACGTGAGCTGGGAAATCTTTCGCGCCTCGTTTCAGAGGAGCATTGACCGCTGGACGCGAGTGGGAAACAAGCCGTGCCGTCAGCTCGATCCAAACACCGAGATGAAGTTCATCAAGGCGAGGCTCTCGTCCGAACCTCTCAGGAACGACATGGTCACGTTTGAGCAATTCATTAAGTTTTGCGAGTGGTGGTCGCCGTCGCTCCTGACGCTCATCAAGTTGTCGTCGATCTGGCAGTGTCAGCAGCCCCTATTGCTGCACGGTTTCTACGGGAGGACCGTCTCGCAGAATGCTCTGAAGGGCAAGCGCGTCGGGACGTTCTTGATCCGATTGAGCGAAAGTCGCTACGGCTGGCTCGCCATATCCTTCAACGACAGCAAGAAGAGCAGGAGTAACCCGGAGAGGATGAAGATCTCGCCGGACCACTGCCTCGTCCAAGTCAACGAAAACGGATTCACGCTGTACTTCGCAAAGGTAAGAGGGAACGAAGTAAGATCGCATGTACACGTTGCACTTCAATGCTAACTCGTCGCCTCGCTCCTTCGCTCACAGGGACAGAGGACCTACACTTCTTTGAATGACTTGGTTTTCGACTGTCGAAAGCTGATGTACCTGGCAAACGGAAGCGAAACGGCAATTGACAAGAAGTTGGCCTTCAGTAAAGTTAAGTCTAATTATGCGAATTATGCTTCGGCGGGCAATAACGGGAGCAGCAACGGCTATAGTTCTAATTTGGCCGGGACCTAACTAAATAGAATTTTTTTGAGATGATAATAAACGTTGTTAGTTTGGATTTTGTGCCAGGTTTCGTACTTATGATGGTGCTTGTGTTGGGTGTGCGTGTGTGCGTGTGTGCGTGTGTGCGTGTGCGTGTGTGCGTGTGTGCGTGTGTGCGTGCGTTCGTGCATGTGTGATAGTGTGCGGCGGTTGTGCTGTGCTTAGATTTGGTTTCGTCGGACTAGACATTATTTTCCGCGACCAAATAGCGGGTTGACTTCGACGGACTTTCCTCTTCTCCCGTGTCGGAGCGAATGATCGAGATATCGAGGTCCTCATATTGCTCGGGCTCGTGTTCGGAATCAGCTTCCTCGTCCTCGATCGGGGGGGGTGGCGGGGGCATGTCCTCAATCTCGGACACCGCAGGACACTGCTGTTCCTCCTCTGGGCCCTCCTTAAACGTCAGCAAGGCCGCTCGAAGGCTGATTTTTTCGGTAGCAGGGGCAAGGCTGGTCGACATAATACTCGCAAATGTTACACCGATCGCGACGAAAAGGACGAAGATACCGTAGGAGAGGCGGGGACTGACGCATCCTGAGGTTTGGCTGGTTTTGTTCAACCACCAAGAATTGATGGTTTTGCACCAGTCCATGCCGTTACGCGAGGGGTAGATAGCCAAAATATAAATAGTGGCGACGGCGACTGTGAAGCCTGCGAGCGAAGCGATGAGCGAAGCGACGAGATAGAATTAGAGTTAATGTGTCTGGCCTGGAGCTTGAAGGGCGGGCTGATTACAAACGGAATTTGACGTACCTAGGGTGAACAGCTCGAAGATTAAGCTCAACACCAATTTACGAGCAAGACGAAGGCTTTTCCTTGCGTTGTGGCGCCCGGCCGTGGTCGAAGCGCTGAGCCCGAGAGCGACGCAAATTAAAATCTGCACGAGAAGGATGATGCTCGTCCCGCAATCCCCGTAGTTTTGAGGATTATTGTTAGAGGCAGTAACTAGGCCTTGGAGCGAGAAGTAGCGGTAGAACCCGGCGTTATCGCAAAGTGCATTGTCCCAAAGGCTCGTGGTGATGAACTCAGAGCGGAACGGAGATAGAGCTGAGGGTTGAAATTCGATGTCGAGCGCGTTCTCGCTGATGGGGGTGACCTCGTCATACGCGGCGAAAGTGGCGACGAGGATAAGGCAAAACTCCATGAAGCGGAGAAGCTAGGAGGGGAGGGTGGGGGGGTTAGTGGAAATAGGGAAAGGGGTAGAGTAGGGGACTGCTCGTGTCGTTCTCCTGGCGGCAGCTCTCGGTATTACGTCTCTTTGATCTTCAGTTGTAAATCAGTTCATCAGTTGTTTGTATCTTCATCGAGCTGCGCGCCTCCGCGAGATGTTGTGCGCTCACCTTCGTTAGGGTGTTTCTCCAGGTTGCAACTAAATCGGTCTTCGAGAAAATGGTCTTGCAGACGAGAAGGATCAAGCTCATGACCGATCCGAAAGCGCAGGCAACCTGAAACCAGAAGCCCCATTCCTGAGCGTTGCAATGCGAGTCGAGTTAGAACAAAGTAGGGAGTAATATTTGACGACACACATTCTTTCTCACCAAGTGCTCGCTGCACCTTGGGAGGCCATTAAACACGAGAGCACAAACGCCGTCTCCGTTGTTATAGACGTTGGGTGAAAAGGCGCCGCTCGGGTTCACCAACATGATGTACGTCAGAATTACGGCGAGCGAGGAACCCAACGTAAGGAAGGAAAACCCAAACGAGACAAGAGCGTTTAGTTTTGGATTGATGACCTCGTCCATGACATTATTGAAGAAGAGGCTGAGCCCTGAGAAGGCAACCGTGGCGATTGAGAACACTTGCAACACGGTGTATGGGGTCCCGTTACAATTTCCGAGGTTATGGTTTGGGTTAATATAGAGCACCCCGTCGGAAAGTGATGTTCCCCTAGTACCGCCGGTATTAGAGGGGGAAAAAACAAAGCCGCCATCACAGAACCTGGGGCTGCCCCACCAATTCCAGATACCGACACTGCCGCCGTACATCCCGCTCGTGTTTCCATTGGGAACGTTCTGGCCCTGGATGGTGGGTTGGGTTTGAGAGGGTTAGAGGGGTCACGTTGCAGTGAGTTGACGGAAATCGAGCCTTTGTGCTCAGTTTTCGCCTAAACTTGCGTAATTTTTATATTGTTCGCCAGGCGTAATGGGGGTAGTATAGTGATATCTCGGCCAGGACAACCCGACGCGCCAACACGCGCGCTATACAGCTCAAAAGATGAGGTGACATCATCTGACAGTTCGGCCACAAATCTTGACGCACCGTGAAAGAATAAAACGGAGACAAGCACGAGATGAGCGCGCAGGTCACCGTAGCCAAGAGGAAGAAGTTACATATATAATTCGTGAAGAAGTTACAGACGCCCATAACTCGTTGCGTAAGTGATTTAAGGTTGAAGTATTTTGGCCCTAAAAAAATAAAAAAATGTTAATTATTTTAGTTTTTCTCCTTCTGAGCTCCTTCTCTTCTCACGTTTCGACGGTCAACGTAGCGAAATCGAAGGGTTTGGTGCTGTCGTTCTCTTCATCCTCCTCCTGTCCGAGGTCCCAGAGGTCTTCGGTCCTGGCTCGGTCGAGGCCTTGATAAACTTCTGGCACATGTTCGTCTGAATCTGTATCAGTTTCTAACTCGACCTCTTTCTCCTCCGTTTCTGATTCCGGCGTCCCACTCCCCCCGAGGGGCGTCACGGTGTCAAGGGTTAGGGCGGTGTGTGTCACAGCCGGCGTCAGGGCTCCCAAGGGTTCCCACACCAGCCCCACGCCAGCCAACGTCGAGTCGCCTCCCGTCGCCTTTGCCGTTCCCCCTCTCCCCCCCTCCTCTTCGTCCCCCCCTGCCTGCAACTCCAACTCGCCGAAATCGCTAGTGCTGGAGTTGCTAACACTGCAAGAACTCGTGGGCTGCTGTTTGATAGCATCGAGCAGGTCTTCCATTTCCTGAATGGGAGCCATAATGGCTAATAAAAAGCTCGCGAACGTGACTCCGATTGCTAGGTAAAGCATGAAGGCTCCGTACCCCAGGGTTTGCTTGCATCCGAAGCTGCCGGCGGAGTTGTGTTAGACCGACCAATAAGACTTACGTGGCCCCGACACGGACACTCACCTGATGCCATTGAAGCCAACGATCCCCTTCAAGCTGCAGTAATTTTCATTCAGGCGCCCAGGAAAGATGTAAATTTGGTAGATGGCGGCGGCGGCGATGAGGAAGACGAGCGTGAGCAGCTCGAAGATTAGGCTGACCACGAGGATCACCGCGCTTACGAAGGCGCTCCTGGCGTGTTCGTCCGAACCAATGGCGTTAAAAGCGCTGAGCACTGCGAGAAAGGGTGTGAGAATGCCTTTGTTTGACAAGTCAATAACTGTTAACAAACCTCCTCACCTAAAGAAATGACGATAAAAGACTGGACTAAACGGATTGTGGAGTGGGAGCAGTCCCCGTAGTTTTCTGGCGATCCAAAGAGCTTGAAGGTGTCGTAGAATCCGCCACCCCAGCAGAGCGATCCGTCCCAAAGGGAAGTGTAAATGGACGTGGTGCTGAATTTGACAGTGGCAAAAGTTAATTCGAGGTACTCGTTGCTGACGGGATTGAGCTCCACATAGGCCCCTAACGTTGCTAAGAGAATTACGAAGAAGTTGACAAAACGAAGTAATTTCGTCATAGTTGACATGTGGAGGACCTTCGTCTCAGAGGCGTACTTGTGCAAGTCGTCAGTCCGAAGGGACTTGAGCTTCGCGAATAAAAATATGATCGAAGCACTTGAGCTGCAGACACAACCGATGTTGAACCAGAACCCCCACTGCGACCATTCGGAACACTCGAGGCCGGAGAAGGCGGGCGAGAGCTCGCAAGCGCCGTGGGCGTTGCCGTCCCTCTCTGGATTGATGTATTCGTCGTAGGTCGATATGACGATGATCGTCGAAATAAGGGAGGCTACCGACAGAGAGAATTGGATCAAGGTGATTGACCTTGGAGAAATTATGTGGTCGGTGACGGAGGCGAAGAAGAACGCTAGGCCGGAGAAAACAACGGCCATAATCGAGAACGCACGGACGACGTTGAGCTGCATGAAACTGCAGTCACCAAGGACCCTGTCGAAAGTCACCGGGGCCGGGCTGCCCAAAAAATAGACGGCGCCGTCGCTGCAGAACATCGGGCTGCCGTTGGCTACCCACAGTCCAACCTCGCCCTTCACAGCGCCCGGGAGATTGGGTTGCGTCCGCTAAAGTGTTGGTTGGTTGCATTGGGGGAGGTTAGAGGGTCATAATAGAAGTAAACGTGAAACGGAAGTACACGTTTTGACTAGGGGAAGTAAAGTCATTTATTTTTGAAAACGAATCAAAACGCACCTCGTATGAATAGTACGGACCGAGGCACGCAACGAGGGCGAATACCAGCGACAGGCATTGTATACCATTTCTAGCATACGTGCGTCCGTGCGACATACGTGCGTCTGTGCGACAATGTAATTTTTGTTTTCAACCTTTTGAAGGGATTTGGGACTCTAAATATTTGAAGTGGATTCCTCTTCACCTCGCAGGTGATACAAATGCAAAATTTATTGAGGGAGCGTAAGATGATCACATACACAAGGCTATAAGCAGCAGACGCTTGTCAACGCTCACAGAAGCAGAAAATAAACAATGAATTAGATGTACAGTTAGAGACAGAAATTTATCTCACTCCAGAGGTAATTTAGTGGTCAGATTTGGTCATATTCGTTACCTAGAGGCCTCTCAATGTTATATTACTGTATTAAATTTTCCGAAATAAGTCCATCTTGGCTTTTTACACGAAAATCCCATTATAAGAGGATTTATGAGCCTAATAAGTATCATATTTGAAATACTTGGATTATTTGATTAGCTTTAAGAATACATTAGAACAATTTGGAACTTATTTTGATCACTTTTTTGGAACATTTTCAAAACATTTTTTTGTCTCAATGATTATCAAATTATTCAACTTAAAGGTCTCAAAAAGAACAATATGACCAAAACTTATCAAGAAAATGTTTAGAATGCCTAAACACTTACGTCGCTCGATGCTCAAAATGAAATTCACGGGGGAAGAATGTGACCGGTGCCTCACACACGTCATGCGTTGCATTAGGTTTGCATTCAAGTCAATTAAAAAAGGAAGTTCTTCAAAATAACAAATTTCTTCCATCTCCCTACCTACAATCAAAGACTCATTTCACGCTTTGATTGTGGTCTCCATTCAACTGTTCTCCTCCTCCTCCTCCTCTCCTCAGTGTGCTCCTTCTAACCCTGCTATCCTATCCCGCCTTCCCTCCTCACTCGTTGCCATCTAATCTAAAATTCATCGAAAGTGGGGTCCGTGACTGCTGCTCCGCCCTGCTCGACGACGGTGGTAAATTCTTCTAAAACGCTCATCACGTCTTGCTCGTGTAAGAGAGCGTACGTCTTCTCCCTGTGCGGCGGTTCGACTTTTTGCTCTCTGAGATCGTCCCAGTTGATGTCTCCGAACCAGATGCTGGCCTTGATCATGCTGACGCCGCTGCCTCCGAGTCTCCTTGCCGGGTCCGTGCTGAGCAGCATGTCAACTGTGTTGAGGCAGTCCTCCGTCAGGTCCTTCCTCGCTACCTTGGCGGTCGTTCTGAAGTTCCCGTTCTTGTACTGCGAGATGTTCTCGAAGACAACGGTTTCCTGCACGCTGGCATCTCCGAACATGTTGGATCCTAAAAGCATTTCGCTCCCAAGCACTCCAAGGCCCCAGCTATCGACGGCGAAGTCGTAGCCCTCCCCAGTGATCATCTCGGGGGCCATGTAGGTCTGCTCTCCGCACATGGTGAAGCTCCGTTGGCCGTCCATCTTTTTGCAGAACCTGAGGTTGCTCAAAATTGGGAAACCTCCAGCAGATATCATGATGCTGCTTGGGCTGACCATCCTGACCATGTAGCCCTCCTTCTCGAGGAATTCGAGGGCGAGGACGAGGCATGCGATGTAGAACTTGGCCTCCACTTCGTTCATCTTCCCCACCTCTCCCATGAGATAGGTGAGGTCCGTGACGACGGGCGTCTTCAGAATGCTGTAGCAGCACTTTTCGGATTGGAACGTGGCCAGCAGGACCGGGACGAAGCAGCTCTGCTTCTCGAAGCTGGAGAGCAACTTCCTCATCTTCTCGTGACTGGGGCCGCTACCGCACTCTAAAACGCCGCTCTTGTTGAAGGAGTGGGATCCGTATAGGATCGGGACCTTGCCCTTGATGAGCGCAAA
The DNA here is from genome assembly GCA_030267905.1 of Triparma verrucosa. Lineage (NCBI taxonomy): Eukaryota > Bolidophyceae > Parmales > Triparmaceae > Triparma > Triparma verrucosa. Next base: position 40,505 of record BRXX01000100.1, on the reverse strand, counting down.
GGTGCCGAAGACTCCCTGATCGATGGAGAACTCCCCGCCCGAGTCGTTCGCCGCCTTTACCTTGAACATGTCTCTGCTGGCGCCCTTTAGCGTGTCAACCTCCTTCTCGCTGTGCAACGCCTTGTACGTGCTCATCCTCTGAATCTTGCCCTCTCGCTTAATCTGGTCATCCCTAATGATCTGCTCCAGGTCACCGACCACCTCAGCGAACGTCGCCCTGTTCATCGTTAGCAGTTTGATGTCGGTGGTAGCTATGACGTTGGCGGCTCTCGTCTCTTCGTACATGAGAGCGCGCTCGCCGAAGTAATCGTTCTTGTTCAGCTGCATCAAGTCCGTGGTCTTGCCTCCGTCGCCCGTCTTGGTGACGGTCAGAGACCCCTCCTCGACAATGTAGAGGGCATCTCCGACGTCGCCCTGGGCAAAAATGTTGGTTCCTTTGGGGTGCGACTCCTCGGCTAAGCAGTCGCACAAACGCTGTAGTTGCGGGATGGTGAGGGACTTTAGGATCTCTACCCTTTTCAGGACTGCAATCAGGTCCATGTGGCTGTTCCTCTTGAGCATGCAAGCTCTGAAGGCGATCCTATTGATGGCCCACAGCACTCCCGTACTGGTGGCACTGACTGTCGCCGCCCTGGGCTTTCCGTACATCAAGGATAGCTCTCCGAAAGCCGATCCGGGTGTCTCGTATTGGAAGACCGTCTGTGGTGAGCAAAGGCAAATCAAAGAAAGAAGGATAACGGAACTGGTGTTAGATAATCTCACTCCCCGCTACTCCACCTCTACTCTTCTCCCTCGCACCTGCATGACCCCCTCGTCGTCTCTCACGAGTACGTCAAAAGTACCGCTGTCAACTATGTAGAATTTGTCCCCTTCCTCGCCCTGCTTGATGATGGCGTCCCCAGAGTTGCAAGCTACCTTCTCCATGCAGGATACAGCATCCTTCTTCTGCTTGTTGGTCATGTGCGCGAATAGGAAGTTGGTCGAGATATGCTTTTCAATCCTTGCGAACTGCGATGCGAGAGTGAGTGACGGGTTAGAAAACGAGGCGCGAGTCTTTCTGTCCAGAATTAGAACGCACCTCCTCCTTTGTCTTTTCGGAAATATGATCGGCGAGGACGAAATTCTCCGTCTCCTTGGCGATGTCCTTGCCACGCTCCTCAATGATTCTCCTCTTGGCCTTGCTGAGCTGCCTTCTAACAGGCCTCTGTATGTGGCCCAGCGCTGCCGTCTCCTTGAGCACGGTGATCTCCTTTTCTGTCGACCTCCTGGTGCTGCTGGGGGTGGACCTATTTGACGCCGTTTCGCCTTGCGAGTCGTCACCATCAGGTCCAGTGCCTACGAAGTCGTCGATCCTTAGCATAATCATGGTGATATCATCTGTGCGGACCTCGTATTGAAGCCAGAGCCTGTACGACTCGGCCACTACACTCTTGCACGCATCTAAAGGTTGTTCTGGGCCTTCGAATCTGTAACGAAATGGAGATAGATGCGAGAGAAAGAGAGTGAAATGTTAGCACACACAACCAAACAACCACAAAAACGCAAAAACACACCAAACTCACCTGTTGACCATGTCGACCACAGATTGAGAGGTGAGAAACTCCCAGACGCCGTCCGATGCAAGCACCACGAACTTGGTATCCTTGTCGATGTTGCGAATCAGGGGCTCAGGCTCGGCAAAAACACCAATCTTTTCGGCGACGTGATCACCAATACTGCGAGTAAACGCGCATCCCGGTCTCTGCATGTTCTGCTCCCAAACCCTGGGAGGGTCACCGCTCTCGTCCACTTCCTCTCCGAGATTGATGCCCCAGTTTTCGTGAATGGGTTCGAGTCCTTCAATCTGATCGATGGTCATGACGATAGCCCCGCACTTCTTTACTCTTTCTCTCTCGTCTTTCCTGAAGGGAGTTTGATCGATGCTGATGGGTTGGGTTGGGGACGACGAGAGAAAAAGCGGAAAGGGTTAGTTTTATTAATCTCGTTGAGGTCCCCACTATCCACCCCCTCCTCCCAATCATCCGAATACAACTCCACTCACCTCAAGTGCTCGGCCTTGAGCATGCCACTGTCGCCTCGGACCGCGACGACAGCCCTAGAATCTCCTACATTGTTCACAAACAGAGTGCACCCCCTTATCATCACCGTGATGGCTGTTGTTCCGGAAAGCTCCGTGTCGAAGTTTGTCTTGGCAATCTGGCGTTCACAACGGAGCGGAGGCAGAGCGGAGTTAGACGGAAGGACGGGCGGGCGGACATACGGACGGACAGGGCAAGGAGAGCGTCAATTTCCTCAAAACTCATGACTCACCTCCTTGTTGCTTTTGACGAAGCTCTTCTTGTGACATTTCATAATGTCCTGCTCGCTCAAGCTCTCAAACTTTCCATCCGAGGACTTGGACTTCATCTCCTTGATCAAATTAGTCGGGATAGCCTTCTTCGTGAAGGTGGACACAAAGTCTCCGGCCCCCCCATGCCCGTCGAAGACACCCCAGAACCCAATGTTAGCCTCTCCATTAAAGTCGGGGTGGGAACAAAATGCGTCCTGGTTCGCCTTATCCAGGGCGTGGGGATAATAACCCCGCTGCGTCAGGTAGGCGTGGGCTATGGAAAACGACGCATGCTTTGTTTTAACCTTCATGATTTCTGTGTGCTTCGAGGCCACAATCCGTCGCTTTATTTGTGCTGCAGTTAAAGGGGACGGCTCATCGTAAGCTCCGCCCCCGTCGGCTGTCTTCGCTGCACTACAACCACCCCCCATTCGCGAGAACGCTGACTAAAATGCGGTTTCAGGCAGGTTAGAAAGCGCGTGATGACTGTAGCTGAAAAGCTGTTAAGGGATTAAAAGCCAAAAGGCTTGCTGCCTGGAAAGCGAGGGAGAGGGAGATTCATCAGGAAAAGAAGAGGCGCAGGAAAAACTGGTTTTTGTGGCCGAGGGCACCCATTAGCGAGGCGAGCGGGCAATTAGAGGGTGCGCGGCTACGAGACATACATTAATTTTGGGCAGACAAGGAATAAAGAGCGGGGGAAGAGGCACATCTTTAACCTTGAATCGAGGGGCAATGTCGAAAGCAGACGGATCTCAGTATGGACGGCTCGCTTATTGGGACCAAAGATATACAGAGTGAGTAGGAACCTGCCATTGAAACTTCGTCTTTGTGTGCAGGAGGCGTGAACTGAATTGGTCCCTTTTGTCGCCTTGTGCCAGTTCGTTGCTAGGGTTATGTTGTTTCATCCTTGACGCCCCCACCCCCCAACACGCCAACTGACCCCCCCAACTGCGCTTTACATCTCAGCGACAAAGAGCCCTTCGAGTGGTATTGCAACTACAACTCCATCCGAGAACACTGCCATGAGCACTTTCGTCCCCATGGCAAAATCCTCAACGTTGGGTGCGGCAACTCTCGGGTGAGCGAGGACATGCACTTCGACGGGTTCAAGGACATAGTGAACGTTGATCTTTCGGGAGTTGTGATTCAGCAAATGATTGACAAAACTCAATCTTTGAACGGGCTAAGTTGGCAAGTCATGGATGCCCGGTACATGGAGTTGGACGACGAGAGTTTTGACGCTGTCCTTGACAAAGGCATGGTGAGTTGTCATAGGGAAGGAAGAGAGAGAGAGAGGGTCGGAAGGGTTGGGTATATACATTATAAGTGTGAAGGAAGAGATGACCCCTCGCAACTCCCGTTTCCGACACAACTAACCTAACTTCCTCTTCGCAGATCGACACCCTCCTTTCAGGCGACAACTCTGTCGAATCAGCCAACAAATTCTGCTCCCACGTGGCCAGGATTCTCAAACCCGGAGGAATATACATGTGCCTCTCTTCGGGAATCCCAAACGAAAGGATGACAATGCTCAGCAACCAGGACTACAGCTGGGAGGTGCATTACTTTCCCGTGCCGAAACCTGTGATCAGCGAGGTCGAGCCGAAGTTCAATCCCACTGAAGAGCCCACTAGTTGCTACTGGCTGTACACTTGCAAGACTGGCGGTGACGATGAAGAAGGTTGAAGAGATGTTGGGAGAGAGAAGGAATGAAATGTTGGGCGATGAGCGAATCGCATGATAAATAAAATAATTATATATAACAGAAATTTGGAAGGAAAACTCTACTCGTAAACTTGTCTACAAAATATCTCTACGAACCCGGCCCTCCAAGCTTCCTTCTTCCAAATGTGTGTTGTTTCCCCCTCCTTCCCACCATCCATACCCTAATCTTTCCTTTCGATTGCTAAAAATTATTCCGCCTCAACTTCCTCGCCCTCGGCCTTGAGTGCCTGGGCCCTCCTCCAGGCGCGCGCCTTCTTCATCCTGTGCGTTGCGCGTTGTTAGAATTAAGGTTCATGACGTGAGATGTAATTTCCCCCCTCCCGCCCCCCTCCTCCTCCGTCCCCCTCCAATCTCCCCCCTCGCCCCCATCACCCCCCTCCCCGAAATATTCCTAATCTCACCTAGCCTCCTCCAGCTGGCCAGTGTAAACGGCACCTCCAACCATGAAAACAAAAATGACTCCAAAGAATAAGAATGTGTAGAGAGCAGTGCTCTGCTCGTCAGTGTCTAGGATTGCCTTGAGGAGGAGGGAGTAAAGAGCGAGGAGGGAAGACCAGAGGGTGATGTAGCAAGTTGTGATTATGCCGATGTCCTCAACAGAGTTTCCGCAGCCAATGTTCCACGTACTTCCGCACATCTGCGAGGTGCGTTCGGGGAAGGGGGGAGGGGGGCAGGCGAGGGGAGGGAGTTAGGGGGTCCGAGAAACAAGTTAAAATTTCCGACGGGCGCGCCGCGACCGGCGCCGCCGCCGCAGACTCCTCAGCGTCGCCCTACCCCCTCCGCCGAATCTCGGAGGACACCTGATATCTCACCTGCATGGTCAGGGGCTGGTAGTTCATCGCAGCGTTGATCTCGGCAATGGTGTTGGGGCGGAAGGAGCGCGAGTCCTTCGGGGCATCGCCCGCACTTGTGACCTTGACCTGAAAACGCGGAGAAGGGAAAGGATCAGGGGTGAGGACGTGATGCAGGAGGTTTTGAGAAGCACGAGATGCCCCGTTTGGCATTTAATACCTCTTCCCCGCGCCTAAAGCCCGCCACAACGCTCTCTTACCTCCTTGAGTTCGATACCTTCTCCTGACTTGGACATCCTTTGCGAATTACTGGCTGTAAAGGGGACAAAAGAGTTAGTAATAGAGTCCCTCGTAGGATTCACCCGATCTGTTGTTGGGGTTCGGTACTGCCATAATTTTTCATAGACGCGTAATTCGCAAAATTGAACCCGAACACAACCATATAGATGAGGCTTTCGTCGTCAGCGGATATCGGTATCAACTCTAGCAAACGTACATGGGCTGTATTCTGTAAATAAGGTGAAAATGCCCAAAATTTAGCATCCTCATGAGTCTCATGACTGAGAAATCAGCGATCACATCTGCAGCGTCAAATAGCCAACACAATTTATCACAACGGCCAGCCACTGAGTGCTGTGAATATCCACCACCCGTTACCCGTCCACAGCGCCCCAATTAGGCCCCAACCAACCTTTCTGAAAATCTCGAAACTCCTCCGCCTACGGCCTCTGAACCGAACCGCCTCCCATGCCCCATTGGCCCTCGAAGACGGTCGCCACGCGTCTGATTCGCTACGTCAAGTCCGTCCACGTCGCTTACAACCCCTATCTTGCCAACCCTTCGAACCCCAGGCACTCTAGGGGCGCGAAGGAGTTCTACGTGCGGCTTCAGAGCAAACGAGTGACGGACTCCAACCCCAAGCTCAAGCTCTCCTGCGACGTTCACAACAGGCTGGCGGACGGCGAAGGCGCGAAGATCGACATATCCTTCGCGGACGGTACCGAGATGAACCTAGAGAACTTCGAGGGCAAGGTGAACGATTTAGAAGACGAGCTCTACCAGAGGGCGAGTGAGATAGAATATTTGATGGAGGTCGAGGGCAAGAGTTTGGATTGACGCCGTAAATACTCAAACACATATGATTTTAATAATAAAGTACATGGTTGGGCGTACAGGTTGGGCCGTTGTCCCTTTTTTGCATTTTTCTTACTTTTCCTTCTCCACCGATTCAGACAGGTCGAGGCCGCCCTTGCTAGCGCTCATATTGCTGGCGCTGAACTCCAGGCTGGTGCTTTTGTTGCCGCTCGTCTGGCTGACATCGATGGTGTTGTCGATTTCTTCGACGCTCTCGTCGACTTCGTCGAAGCTGCCTCCGCTTTCGTAGTCATCCTCGTAGTCGTCCTCGTAGCTTTCCTCTGCCTTGTCCTGAGAAGAGAACAGACGAGATGAGACGAGACGAGGAGTTAGAAATAACAGCGAATACGCGAGCCTTCCTTATAATCGCTCTCCTTCGGCCCAACCCTAAACCTAACCCTATCCCCATCCCCACTCACCTTGCTCTTGGCTGGACTGGGCGCGGGACTGCTGGAGCCGGACTTGTCCTTGCTCTTCTCCAGGCTATTATTTGGGGACTTGGACGGAAGGGGATCCTTGACATTGCCGAAGCTGCGACGAGAGTAGTGAGCGGTAAGATTGGGTTAGACAGAGCAGCAACCTCGTCGCTTCGCTCCTCGCGTCGTTCGCTCCTCGCAGCACCTCCTCATTTCGGCCTCACCTCATGCTCAAACTATTGCTCGTGAGCTCCAGGCTCGACTCGAGCGACTCGCTGGGCGACGGTGTCGGGGACGGCAGCTTAGGCTTGCTGAAGGGATCTACGCCCGACTTGCCAGGGGACAGACTCGCCAGCTTGGGCTTGCCTCCTGATCCTGCCCCAGCCCCCCCCCCGATGGCCTCCAAAGGCGCGAGCTTCGCAACGGTGGTCTCTCCGAGGCTCTCCAGCTTGCTGGGGCTGCTCGCCTTCACCGGCACGACAATATCGTCGACGCTGTCGTCACTAATGTCCAACCTCACGTTGCGGTTCACCTTGGTGGGGGGACTCGCGGCCTTTACCGGCGAGTCATTGGGGGTGGGCGACTTAGACCTCGACCTCTGCTTCCCCGTGCTGGGTGGGGTGCCCACGGAGGTGCTCCCTTCAGAGTTCTCAGGAGGAGGGGGGGGCAGCCCCGAAGGAGGGCCGACGCCCAACGAAGAGGGCACCTTGTGCGAACCCTTGGCAGGTGACATGACGGGGACAGTGGCCCCTGAAATCACGGTGTTGAGCGCCGAGCCAGGGCCAGCGGTGACGTCGTAGCCGATGGCCTTGGAGACGGACTCCAAGTTGAGGGAGTTATCGTTAGGGGCGATCCCGCATTCGGCAGCGAGCACCGAAGCTGCATTGGGGAAGTTGTATGTGTTGAGGAAATCGAAAACCAGAGACAGGGCGTTCAGGTTCGAAACGGAGCGGTCTGCGGGTGGAGCGAAGAGAATCGAATCGGAGTGAGCAAGAAGCAAGAATTATCACCCCGACCTACAACTCCCCCCTAATCAACATCGATTTCACCATGCTCTCTCACCGAAGGGACTGATCACCTTCCCGTCGGCTTCCTGGATGGCCTGGAACACCTCGCCCCTGAGCTTGGCGCGGACAGAATTGAGCACGCCCTTGCTCTCCAACGCCGTGTACACTGACTGCCGCAGCTGCGAGTCCTCCTCAATAATGCTACTCATCGTTCCTGCTTTCGAATGTTATGGTCCTTGGGATTGAAATTCAGCGGTTAGCGCCTCTTCTGCCTGAACTGATGTTCTGTGCGGGATAGTTTTTTTTAATGTCGAGCGAAATTTAATTATCAACGCCGGGGCACGGTAATTTTTTTGACTGTTTTAAAGGTCCTCCTCTCACCTTCCACAGTCAATCCATGCTCCATGCTCCAACAGACCCTGCTTTGCTCATATTACACAACTGCTTTTAGATCGGCATAAACTACCGATCGATCATGTCTCATACCATCACAGGTGACTATTTATTCCCATGGCGCCCCTCGAATGTTCCTCCTTAATTTTCCGCACGTTTTCTAACCCCAACTCATATTTTCGTTTCATCCCGCCCCCCAACTTCCCTCGACCTCCTTCGTCTCACAACCTCCCTCCCTACAGCGAGACATAAATATGTCATCTCTAAGATTGACGAGTGCTTCCCCGAAATTGACGAGTCTGCTATTCAGACTTTCGTAAGGAAGCCTGAAAACATGACAAAACTTAGTGTGAGTAGCTAACTTTTTGATTCTCCGTCTTCGCTCCAGCCGCCCATGCCCTTCAAACAACACCCCTCTCAGCTCACCATTCTAACCGCGCGACCTCCCACCCCCCCCGCCCCGTCTCTTCACCCCCGCCCCCAGACTCTCTTCTCCGGAGAGGGCTCCCCTAAAATATTTGCCCACTATCAGTCCAAGGTGAACGTGGGTGACATGCCTTCGGCCAATGGGGAGGACATCACCAAGGCGTCCGACCCGGAGCTGTTCTTCAGCGACGGAACCAGTATTTACCTGAATGCCAAGTGCTGCTACTTCATGCGCGTCGGCTCCAAGCCCATTGACACCAGTGTCGCTAATGATGCCTCTCTCCTCTATGGAGAGATCTCCGACTCCCCCCTTCAAACCATCGAGGTCCTTTTGTCCGGATCTTATGGCGAGATGTTCACTACTTCCACGGAGTGGGGCAAAGTCGACGACGAGCAGAAGGTGAGGCCGCGCCGCCCGTCAAACCCCGTGGTATTCCCTCGCTCACCCTCCCCCCCCTCCCACCTCCCCCCTCCCCCCCCCCACCCCCACAGGGCGACTTCAATGGAGAAATGTCCCACTTCCAAAATATTCTCAAGGAGTCCCTCAAGTCCCTCTCCGGAGGTCTTGAGCTCCGCCGTCCTGACCAGGACAAGGTGAAGGGATACGAGAACCTTGACACCCGCAACTTCCAGGCGCGCATCAATGCCATGCCTGACTTGATTCCTCACTTCGAGGAGCTTCTTGAGGAGTGGTGCAATAAGATCGAGGAATACCTGGACGCCGACTCCTCCGGATCCGCCGACAAGGGTCCCAAGGGCGAGCTCGAGTACTGGCGCAACCGCATGCAGCGTTTGACCAGCATCACCGAGCAGCTCAAGCGCAAGGACTGCAAGAACGTCTTCGCCTTGCTGTCGACCCTCACCAAGGCGTCCCCCGACATGGCCAAGCAGAAGACGAACCTTCTCCTTCGCAGGTGGAAGCAGATCGACGTCAACATCACCGAGGCCGCCAACGAGGCCAAGGACAACGTCAAGTACCTCTTCACCCTTGAGCGCTTCATCGAGCCCCTGTACAGCGGCACCGCGTCGACCATCATCGACACGCTCCCTGCGCTCATGAACAGCATCAAGATGATCCACACCATCGCGCGCTACTACAACACGAAGGACCGCATGACCAGCCTGTTCTCCAAGATCACCGACCAGATGATCTCCAACTGCAAGCAGTGCATCGAGTCCGGAAAGGACAAGGACTCCCTCTGGGAGAAGGACCCCCAGGAGCTCGTGCGCCAGCTCGAGTCCTGCCTCAAGCTTAACGAGGCCTACCAGGAGCAGTACCGCTTGACCAAGCGCAAGCTGAAGCAGATGCCCAAGGGCAAGCAGTTCGACTTCGAGGAGCACCAGATCTTTGGCAAGTTCGATCTCTTCTGCCGCCGCATCATCAAGCTCATCGACATGTTCAGCACCATCGAGCAGTTCACGTCTCTGTCCGAGAACAAGCTCGAGGGCATGGAGGAGCTCATCGATGGCTTCCACAAGATCAAGCGCGAGTTCCGCTCCAAGTCCCACGACCTTTTGGACTACCACAACAACAAGTTCGACCGCGACTACGTCGAGTTCAACGTCAAGATCAACAACTTGGAGGGCGGACTTCAGCAGTTCATCAACATGTCCTTCGAGAATATCACCTCCATCGAGCACTCGCTCAACTTGCTGCACAAGTTCCAGACGATATTGCAGCGCGAGTCCCTCAAGTCCGATCTCGACAGCAAGCTCAACATCATCTTCCAGAACTACGGCATGGAGCTCGAGCAGGTGCAGCAACTTTACGAGAAGCAGAAGCACGAGCCTCCCATCCCTCGTAACTTGCCCCCTGTCGCCGGTAACATTACCTGGTCTCGCCACTTGCTCAAGCGCATCGAGGAGCCCATGAAGCAATTCGAGTCGAACCAGAACGTGCTCGCCGGAAAGGACGCCAAGCGCATCATCAAAATGTACAACAAGGTGGCCCGCACCCTCGTCGCATTCGAGTACCTCTGGTACCAGGCCTGGGTGCAGTCCATTGACCAGGCGAAGACTGGCCTTCAGGCCACCCTGATCATCCGCCACCCCGAGGATAACAAGCTCTACGTCAACTTTGACCACGAAATCCTGCAGCTCATTCGCGAGGCCAAGTGCCTCGACCGCATGGGCATTGAGATCCCCGAGTCGGCCAAGATCGCCCTCTTCCAGGAGGAGAAGTTCAAGACTTTCTACAACGAGCTGCACTGGGCCCTCACCGAGTACGACCGCGTCGTCACCGAGGTCATCCCCGTCACTGCCATGGTCCTTCGCCCGCACTTCAATGACATGGAGTACAAGCTGCGCCCGGGTATGATTACCCTCACGTGGACGTCGATGAACATCGACCAGTACATTTCTCATGTGCATTCTGGCCTTCGAAAGCTCGAGGAGCTCGTTTCCAATATCAACGATATCATCGAGAACCGCATCGAAAAGAACTTGAAGATTGTTTCGAAGACTCTTCTCGTCGACCTCCCGGAGCACTCCTCCTTCACCGTTTCCGAATTCGTTGACATGCAGCAGCAGCACATCAAGGTGCAGTCTCGCCTTCTCCAGGGCAAGAACACCGAGATTGAGCACGCCGTTGACGATCTCATCAAGAAGATCGAGATCTATCAGCTCGATTCTCACGTGGAGAACGTCTCGGACGACGAGATCCAGAAGCTCCGCAAGCACTACAACCACTTCATGTACCAGGCCCTTCTGCACTGTGCGAAGAACAGCATGAACTCTCTCAAGAAGCGCATCGGCTCCCGTGTCGGCGGCGGCTTCTTGTACGTCACCCGTCCCTTCTTCGAGGTGGCCGTGCAACTCATGCCCCCCAAGGTGTCGCTGTCCCCTTCCCTGGACGAGATCCAGGAGTGCATCAACCAGTCTGCGCAGGCGATCCTCTCCTGCTTCAAGACTGTCGTCGACTGGGGCTACCACGACATGCCCGAGGAGCTCCGCGCCTCGCACACCTTCTTCGAGAAGATCACCAAGGACATTGAAATCGTTCGCGTCGCTCTGCTCCTCACCGGTTGCATCCAGGGCATCCGTAACACCGTCGCCGACTACCTCGGATCCTTCGGCCAGTACGACTGGCTCTGGAAGGACGACAAGGACGCCGCCTACAAGGAGTTCTGCAAGACCATGCCCGCCCTCGAGGACTACGAGATTAAGCTCCGCTCCTTCGGCGACGTCGAAGCTGATGTTGACCGCGTGCACTCCATTCACATTATCGGCGCCCTCTCTCTCAACACCAAGGCCCTCAAGACTGCGCTTGAGTCAGAGTGCGATGCCTGGAAGGTTCAGTATTCTTACAACTTGCACCTCGAGGCCAAGAACGCCCTCGAGGCCTTGACCGAATACGTCCGCATGACGACCGGCAAGCTTGGCCGCAAGGTCGAGGACCTCGACTCTCTCCGCTTCATGATGGTCCTTCTCAAGGAGGTCCGCGAGAAGGAGTCGGGCATCGAGATGGAGATCAACCCCATCATGGACATGTACCAGATGCTCGAGTACTACCTGCCCGCTGGGTTCATGGAGAAAGAAGAGATCGACAAGAAGACCGTCCTCCGCGCCAACTGGAAGAAGCTCGTGGCCCAGGCTCTCGTCCGCACTGATGAGCTCTCCAAGACCCAGATCGGCTTCAAGAAGGGACTCATCCGCGACATCAACACCTTCAAGGTCGATGTTGTGCAGTTCCGGAAGGACTTCGAGAAGAACGGACCCCTCATTCAGGGAATCCCTCCCATGGAGGCCGTGGACCGCTTGTCCCGCTTCAAGGAGGAGCTCAAGATCCGTGAGCGCAAGTTCAAGTTGTACGAGTCCGGCGAGTCCCTCTTCGCCCTCCCCCACGTTGACTACCCCGACCTCATGAAGAACACGAAGGAGCTCGCGCTCGCCTCGAAGCTTTTCGACCTTTACGTCGACGTGATCAACACCATCAACGAGTGGAAGCTCATGCCCTGGGACGACGTCTCCGGTAACATGGACGACATGACGGAGAAGATGGAGTCTTTCGCCTCCCGCTGCAAGAAGCTTCCTGGCCGCCTTCGCGAGTACGAGTCTTACACTGCGCTCAACAAGGAGATCACAGACTTCCAGCTCATTCTTCCCTTGCTCCAGGAGCTTTCCAAGCCTTCCATCATGGCCCGCCACTGGGACGAGGTCATGGAGATCTGTGACGCCAAGTTCGAGGTCATCAACAACCCCGAGTTCAAGCTCGTGACGCTCATTGAGTCGACTCTCGTCGACAACAAGGAGGACGTCGAGGAGGTCACCGACGGCGCCGACAAGCAGAAGAAGATCGAGCTTCAGCTCGAGGAGATTGATGACAAGTGGGGCCACGACGAGTTCGAGTTCCAGGAGTGGAAGGGACGCGGCGTCAACGTACTCATGAAGACCCCCATTGTCATGGAGGAGCTCGAGGAGTCCCAGATGAACGTCCAAACGATGCTCACCATGAGGCACGTTGCCCCCTTTAGGGAGCGTGCCCAGGAGTCCTTGGCGTCGCTCTCCGAGACCTCCGAGACCCTCGAGTCTTGGGTCAAGGTTCAGATGATGTGGAGCGCCCTCGAGTCCGTCTTCACCGGCGGAGACATCGCTAAGCAGCTGCCCGTCGAGGCCAAGAAGTTCGCCAAGGTTGACAAGGACTGGGCCAAAATCATGACCAAGGCCTCTGAGACCCGCAACGTCATCGAGTGCTGCGCCAACGAGTTGCTTCGCAACAGCCTTCCCACCATGTACTCCGAGCTTGAGAAGTGCCAGAAGTCGCTCGACGGATACCTCGAGCAAAAGCAGAACGCCTTCCCGCGTTTCTACTTCGTTTCGTCCGCCAAGCTGCTCATCATCCTCTCTCAAGGTTCCGATCCTCTTGCCATGAACGAGTACTACGAGAACGTCTTCGACGCCATCCAGTACGTCGAGCACGACAAGAAGGACCGCACCATCATTTACAAGATCCACGGAAACGGAGGCGACGGTCACGAGGTCATCGACTTCTACCAGCCCGTCAAGGCCGTTGGAAACATTGAGGACTGGCTCATGGCCCTCCTCAAGAACATGATGTGGACTATGAAGGAGCACGCTAGGGCCTGCGCCCAGGGCGTTGCCGACATGGGACAGGACATCACTCAGCTCCGCTCCCTTGTCGACCGCTGCATCGCTCAGTTCGCCCTTCTCGCCATCCAGATTATGTGGAGTCTTGAGACCCAGGGCGCCCTCGAGGTTTGCAAGACCAAGAAGAGTGTCATGAAAGACAACAAGGCTCGCCAGATCCAGGTCCTTTCCGAGATGGCCAGCTGGTGCTTGCAGGACCTTGGCCCCAAGGTCAACCGTAAGAAGATCGAGACCCTCGTCACTGTTCACGTGCACCAGCGTGATATTGCCGACGAGCTTGCTGTTCTTGTCAAGCAGAAGAAGGTCAGCGACCCCAACGACTTCGACTGGCTCAAGCAGGCTCGTTTCTACTGGAGGCCCAACGCCGCCGACGATGTCAATGACGACGGAGCTACCGTTGTCGCCATCACCGACGTCGACTTCAACTACCAGTACGAGTACCTCGGCTCCAAGGAGCGTCTTGTGATTACTCCCTTGACGGACAAGTGTTACATCACCCTTGCCCAGGCCCTCGGTATGTTCTTCGGAGGAGCTCCTGCCGGACCCGCCGGGACCGGAAAGACTGAGACCACCAAGGATCTCGGCAACACGCTCGGACTCTTCGTCGTTGTCACTAACTGTACCGATCAGATGAAGTACACCGATTGTGCCAAGATCTTCAAGGGTCTATGCCAGGGTGGCCTGTGGGGATGCTTCGACGAGTTCAACCGTATCACCCTTCCCGTGCTTTCCGTGGTTGCCCAGCAGGTGCTGGCCATCCAGAACGGAAAGAAGCAGGGCGTGCAGTACTTCCAGTTCCCTGGAGATCCTCAGAACGTCTTCCTCCAGCCCGTGTGCGCCTTCTTCATCACCATGAACCCAGGATATGCCGGAAGGCAGGAGTTGCCCGAGAACCTCAAGGCCCTTTTCCGTGGCGTTGCGATGATGACGCCCGATTTCCAGATCATCAAGAAGGTCAAGATGTGCTCCGTCGGATACACCGACTTTGACATCCTTTCCGCCAAGTTCTTCGCCCTCTACGCCACCTGTAAGGAGCAGCTCTCCAACCAGCGTCACTACGATTGGGGATTGCGTAACATCCTTTCCGTGCTCCGTACCATGGGATCCACGAAGCGCGAGAACTTGACCCTCCCTGAGGCCTTCCTCGTCTACCGTACCGTCCGTGACATGAACTTGTCCAAGCTCGTGTCCCAGGATGTGCCCCTCTTCCTGTCTCTTCTTGCTGACCTTTTCCCCGGCATGGCCCCTCCCCCCAAGGGAGAGTACCCCGAGGAGGAGGCAATTCTTGCCAAGATGGTCGCCAAGTATGACCTCGTGTACCACGAGGCGTGGGTCCTCAAGGTCATTCAGCTCTTCGAGACCACCAGGGTGCGCCACGGAATCATGCTTGTCGGGCCCTCCGGCGGAGGAAAGAGTTGCATCTTCAAGTGCCTCAAGGACACTCTCCAGGAGCGCAACAACATCCCCATGAAGGACAGCCGCTTCAACCCCAAGGCCATCAGGTCGCAGGAGATGTACGGAGAGACTGATCCCTTGAGTGGAGAGTGGACCACCGGCGTTTTCGCTGCCATGTGGGCCAAGTTCAACAACCGTAACAACGCCTACAACACCTGGATCATTGCTGACGGACCCGTCGATGCGATCTGGATTGAGGATTTGAACACCGTCCTCGACGACAACAAGCTCCTCACGCTCGCCAACGGCGACCGCATGCCCATGACTGACAATGTCAAGATGATGTTCGAGGTCGAGACGCTTGTCAACGCTTCCCCCGCTACCGTGTCCCGTGCCGGTATCATCTACGTCTCCGACACTGATCTCGATTGGGCCCCCGTCGCCGAGGCGTGGGTCAGGGTCAGGCCCGACGAGAGCAGGAAGGAGATGCTCCGCGGCTTCTTCTCCAAGTGGATGGGCGAGAACAACCCTCTCGACCCCGGAAAGTGCTACGATTTCCTGGCTAGGAATACCGCTCAGGTCATGAAGGAGGGCAGGGTCGGCAAGATCTACAGCCTTTGCCAGCTCTACCAGGGCCTCACCGAGGGCTCTGACGCCCCCGCTTTCACCGGTGACATCACCATAGAGAGCGAGAGGATCTTTGTCTACAGTCTCGCTTGGAGTGTCGGAGGTCTCCTTGAGGCCGAGGACCGCCTCAAGTTCGACCAGTGGCTCAGGGATCAGGACACCAACGGTGCCATGCCCACCGTCGAGGAGGGGGAGACCATCTACGAGTACTACATCGACTCCAAGACTCTTCAGTGGACGAAGTGGTACCCCGAGAAGTGGACCTACCCAGAGGGAGAGAAGCTCGACTTCTCCAACTTGCTCGTCCCCACCATGGACAGCACCAGGGCTCTCTACGTTGTCAACACCATCCACAAGCAGCTCGCCCCTGTTCTCATCTGCGGAGCGGAGGGTACTGCCAAGACCTCCGTCTTGCTCATGTTCCTGGCTAACCAGGATCCGGCCAAGATGATGACCAAGAGGATCAACTTCTCCTCCGCCACCACCCCCGGCATGGCCCAGTACTCCATCGAGGCCGAGTTGGACAAGCGCGGCGGAAAGAATTTCGGACCTCCTAACGGCAAGAAGATGACCATCTTCTTTGATGACGTATCCATGCCCGAGGTCAACAACTGGGGAGACCAGACCACTCTTGAGCTCGTCAGGCTCACTGTCGAGTACGGTGGCTTCTGCTTCTTGGACAAGGACAAGAGGGGAGACTTCAAGAACTGCGAGGACCTCCAGTACCTTGCTGCCATGCAGCACCCCGGAGGCGGCAAGAACGACATCCCGAACAGGCTCAAGAGGAACTTCTTCATCTTCAACCTCGTCCTTCCTTCCATCACGAGTATCAACGATATCTACGGACAGATGCTCACGGGAAGGTTCACGGCCGCCGAGTTCGACGCCAACGCTCTCTCCTCTTCGAGTCAGCTGACCTCCGCCACCATCAAGTTGTGGAGAGTCATCAAGGCCAAGATGCTCCCCACTCCCGCCAAGTTCCACTACGTGTTCAACATGCGCGACTTGAGCCGCGTCTTCCAGGGAGTGCTCCTCACGCCCAAGGACACCTTCCTCACCGGAGGCACCAGGCAGGCCGAAGGAAGTATGACCAACTTCACCCCCCAGACCATGCTCATCGGACTGTGGAAGCACGAGTGCGACCGCGTCTTCTGCGACAAGCTCACCAACAACAAGGACAAGGACACTTACGAGAAGATGATTAAGGAGATCGGAGAGGAGTGCTTCGGAGAGGAGGTGTACGCGAAGTCATGCCCGGAAAGCAGGTTCATGGTCAGCTTCCTCAGGGATGACATCTACGACGAGGACGGTGTTCTGGAACAGGAGGCGCCCAAGGTGTACGAAGACGGAGGAACCCTCGAACAGATCAGGGAGAGGGTCTACATGTTCCTCGGCAAGTACAACGAGGAGTACCCCTCCAAGAAGATGGAGCTCGTGCTCTTCGAAGATGCCTTGAAGCACCTCCTCAGGATCAGTCGTCTCATCGAGACGCCCAGGGGCAGCGGCTTGTTGGTAGGAGTCGGAGGCAGTGGAAAGCAAAGTCTTACCAGGCTTGCCTCTTTCATCGCTAGGAGTATGTGCTTCCAGATCACGTTGACGAAGCAGTACAACGCTGCGGCTCTGCTCGACGATATCAGGCTCATGTACAAGAACGCTGGACACAAGAGGCAGCCTACCACTTTCCTTTTCACCGAGAGTGAGATCAAGACCGAGGTTTTCCTCGAGACTATCAACTCCGTCCTGATGACTGGAGAGGTCCCGGCCTTGTTCCCCAAGGACGAGATGATGGCGATGACCGCCGATCTTCGCAACGACTTCCTCGCGGAGAGGCCCGGCCAGGATGAGACTCCCGCCAACATGAAGGCCTTCTTCACCGACTGCGTCAGGGACAACCTTCACGTCATGCTCTGCATGAGTCCCATGAACCCCAAGTTCCCCATCAGGGCGAGGAAGTTTCCCGGACTCGTCAGTTCCCCCACCATCGATTGGTTCCTGGCCTGGCCTAAGGAGGCCCTCGTCAGTGTGGCCAAGGGCTTCATCCAGGACTACCCTCTTGAGTGCACCCCTGAAGTCAAGCAGAAGGTCATGGTTCACATGGGAATGGTCCACAGCATGGTCGTCGACGTGTGCGACGAGTACTTCAAGAGTATGAGGCGCTCCGTCTACCAGACGCCCAAGAGTTATCTCAGTTTCATCGCCGCCTACAAGGACATGTACGGCAGGAAGCTTTCGGAGCTCACAGAGAAGGAGGGCAGGGTCAAGCTCGGCTTGGAGAAGCTCGTTCAGGGAGCCTCGGACGTAGAGGCCATGAAGATCGTCCTAGCTGCCGAGCAGGTCAAGCTCGAGGAGGCCACCATTAACACCAACAAGATGCTTGAGAGTTTGGAGGTCTCTGCCGCCGATGCCAAGAAGGAGGGTGACCAGGTCATGGAGATCAAGACCAAGTGCGAGGCTGACGCTGTTAGGATCCAGGGAGAGAAGGACTCCTGCGCCGTGGACCTCGCTAAGGCGATGCCCTTCGTTAACGAGGCTAACGCTGCCATCGACAGTATCAAGCCCTCGGACATTAACGAGATCAAGCAGAACAAGAAGCCGACCCACATTATCCAGCTGGTGTTCGACTGCTTGTTGATCTTGTTCCAAGCCCCTCTTAACCCCGTCAAGCCCACCAAGCTTACGATTAAGGGAGATGAGTTCCCCTTCATGGAGTGCAGTTTCAAGCCGCACGCCCAGACGCTTCTGAGCAAGAGTGGTTTCCTCGGAGACCTTCAGGAGTTCGGAAGGACTGGAAAGGATGAGATGAACGACGAGACCGTCGAGTTCATCACCTGTTACATTGAACTTGAGAAGTTTACGCCCGCGTTCGCCAAGTCCGCTAGTAGTGCCGCCGAGGGTCTGTGTACCTACGCTAGGGCCATGAAGTTCTACCACGAGGCGAGTAAGATCGTCAAGCCCAAGCTCGAGGCGCTTTCTATCGCCGAGAACCAGATGGAAGCTGCCAACAAGGCCCTCGCCGAGGCCGAGACCAGGTTGGCCGCGTGCCAGGAGAAGCTCCAGGGCTTGAAGGACATGTTCGACAACCAGATGGCCAAGAAGAGAGGCATCGAGGAGGGAGCCATGAGCCTTCAGAAGAAGATGAACCAGGCTTCTGCCCTTATCAACGGCCTCGCCGGCGAGAAGGATAGGTGGACTGAGGACGCCGCCAACTTCGGAGAGCAGAAGAGGAGGCTGGTCGGAGATTGCGCCATCGGTTGCGCCTTCGTCAGCTACTGCGGACCCTTCAACCAGCAGTTCAGGCACAAGCTTGTCAACGACAAGTTCACCGCCGACTGCGAGAAGGAGGGCGTGCCCGTCACGAGGAACATGGACATCATAGAGTTCCTCGTCGACATAGGTACCATCGGAGACTGGAACATGCAGGGCTTGCCCACGGATCCTTTGAGTAAGCAGAACGGTATCATGGTGACGAAGAGTACCAGGTACCCCTTGTTGGTTGACCCTCAGGGCCAGGCTTTGAACTGGATCAGGAACAAGGAGGCGGAGAACCTTCCCAACTACAACGGCCAGACGCTCGTGAGCCTGAACGACAGCAAGCTCAAGGACAAGCTCGAGTTCTGCATGAGTGATGGAAAGAGCCTCATCATAATCGGAGTCGAGGATGAGATCGACCCCATGCTTGACCCTATCATGGAGAAGCAATTCATCTACAAGGGCAAGAAGATGTTCGTCAACATTGCCGACAAGATGATGGACTTCGACCCCAAGTTCCAGCTCTACTTCATCAGTAGGTTGCCCAACCCTATGTTCTCGCCCGAGCTGCAGGCCAAGACCACTCTGATAGACTTCACCGTCACCCAGAAGGGTCTCGAGGAGCAGCTCTTGAGTAAGGTCATCGGAAAGGAGCAGAAGGCTCTCGAGGACCAGCTCAACCAGGTGCTCGAGGAGGTGAACAACAACACCAAGAGTCTCATGCAGTTGGACGCCAGTCTCTTGGAGAGGCTCACGAGTAACTCCGGAGACTTGCTCGAGGACGAGGAGCTCATTGCGGTGCTTGCCAACACCAAGGCCAAGGCCGCCGAGGTGAACGCCAAGCTCATCGCCGCCGACGAGACCAAGCAGAACATCAGCGAGAAGCGTGAGCAGTTCAGGCCCGCCGCCTGCCGAGGCAGTGTGCTGTACTTCAGTATCGTCGAGATGAGTCTCTGCAACTGCATGTACCAGACCAGTCTCACGCAGTTCCTCGAGCTCTTCATGAGGAGTATGGACGAGGCCGAGAAGGCCGCATTAGCCTCCAAGCGTGTCGGCAACATCATCGAGACCATGACGTACATCACTTACAGGTACATCAACAGGGGCTTGTACGAGGCCGACAAGTTGACCTTCATCCTTCTCTTGACGATGAAGATTTTGGTCACCGCCGGTATGCTTAAGCAGAGCGACGTCACGTTGTTCCTCCGCGGAGGAGCGGCGCTCGACATCAACAGCGTCAGGAGGAAGCCCTTCTCGTGGATCAGCAACGACGTCTGGCTGAACATCATCGAGCTCAGCAACAGCAACAAGTTCTTCAGCAACCTCGCCACCGACATGATCGCCAACGAGGCCATGTGGAAGCGCTGGTACGAGGATAACGAGCCCGAGCAGATGGCCATCCCCGAGTACGAGCAGAGGATCGCGGAGCAGGCCGACATCGGCCCGTTCTTGAAGCTTCTGTTGGTGAGGAGTTTGAGGGTGGACAGGTGCATCCTGACTTGCAAGGAGTTCCTGAGGGGAACCAAGGAGATGGGACCGGCCTTTGTCGAGCCCGTCACGGACACCTTCGACATGATCTACGAGACCATGACACCCCAGGTGCCCGTCATCGTGCTCCTCAGTCGTGGAGCCGATCCCACGGATTCCATCGAGACCTTGTGCAGGAAGAAGAAGCTCCCGCCCCCGGCCGTCATCTCGCTGGGAGAGGGCCAGGAGCCCGTCGCCTTCAAGGCCATCAACGCCGGAGTCGTCAACGGAACGTGGGTTTTGCTGCAGAACTGCGAATTGGGTCTTGGCCTGATGAACGACATGGAGGACATCATCAACAAGCTCAAAGACAACATGGACCCCAACTTCAGGCTCTTCATCACCGCGCTTCCGCACCCTGAGTTCCCCCTGGGTCTCCTGCAGATGTGCACGAAGGTCGCCAACGAGCCCCCTGCGGGCTTGAAGGCCGGCTTGTTGAGGAGTTACACTCCCGGAGTTATGGTTGACCAGGACAAGATCGAGAGGGTCGAGACCGCCCAGTGGCGTCAGCTTTTGTTCGCTCTGTGCTTCTTGCACAGCATCGTTCTGGAGAGGAGGAAGTTCGGCCCTCTGGGTTGGGGCATCCCCTACCAGTACAGCGACGGAGACTTGACCGCCTGCGTTCTGTTCTTGGAGAAGCATCTGTACAACGGACCTATTAGCTGGAGTACCTTCCAGTACATGGTCGCCGCCGTGCAGTACGGAGGAAAGATCACGGACAGTCTCGACGTGAGAATGTTCAGGATCTATACCGAGGAGTGGCTGACGCCCAAGGCCTGCGAGGATGACTACTCTTACAACCCCGACGTTCCCATCTTCAAGATCCCCGGAGACTTCAAGTATGTCATCCCTAGCGACATTGAGCACGAAAAGTACAGGACGTACATTGAGTCTTTCCCCGAGATCGACTCGCCCGAGATTTTCGGCTTGCACCCCAACGCCGATTTGACTTTCCGCGTGAAGGAAGTCACGGCGTTGTTCAAGACTCTCGGAGAGACCCAGCCCAAGGGCGGAGGAGGAGACGGAGGAGTTTCTAGGGAGGACGTCGTCTACGAGAAGGCCACGGACTTGCAGGAGAGGCTGCCCGAGGACTACAACGAGGACGACTACAAGGCCAAGATCCAGAAGCTTGGAGGCATGGCGATCCCGCTGAACATCTTCTTGTTCCAGGAGCTCCAGAGGTTGCAGAACGTCATCGCCAAGGTCAGGTTCATCCTTGCCCAGCTTCAGTTGGCCATCAAGGGAGAGGTCGTGATGACCGCCGAGTTGCAGGAGACTTTGGACAGTATGTTCAACGCCAAGGTCCCCCACTACTGGGAGAACACCTTGACCGGGGACGAGTTCAGTTGGCGTCTGCCGACGCTCGGTCTGTGGTTCACGAGTTTGATCGCTCGTGACGACCAGGACCGCAGCTGGCTGAACGAGGGCCGTCCCAACTGCTACTGGTTGACCGGTTTCTTCAACCCCAACGGAGCCTTGACAGCCATGAAGCAGGAGGTGACGAGGAAGCACAAGGGCGAGAAGTGGGCGTTGGACGAGGTCATCTACCACACGGAAGTGACCGAGTACAACGGCGAGCAGCAGGTCAGGAGCCCTCCTCCCGAGGGTATCTACATCCACGGCCTGTTCTTGGACGGCGCCGCGTGGGGCAAGCACGAGGGACACTTGATCGAGAGTACCCCCAAGGTGCTCTTCGTCGGTTTGCCCGTCTTGTTGGTCACTGGTAACATCCGCAAGGACGAAGTTACCTTCAAGAAGAGCTACTTCGGCCCTCAGGGTCCTTACGAGTGCCCGTGCTACAAGTACTCTAGCAGGACTGACAGGTACTTCATCTTCTTCGTGAACTTGAAGTGCACGCAGGAGAGGTACCCGAACTACTGGGCCCTCAGGGGCACTGCGCTCTTGTGCAACCAGTAAGTGTAGTAGACACAACAAAAACAACAATAACACCACCAACAACAACAAATAGATGGGGGCGGGGAGGGGTAGAGGGTGTGCGGGAATTTTGCGATGACGAGAGATTCAGCGAGGAGGGATTTTTAAGGACGACGCGGCAAGGAGAGACGGGGGGACCTTTAGGACGATTGGCACAGAGAGTGCGGACAAACTTTCAGACTTCATGGGTGGCCTTCGAGAACGTGTGTGGTTGGTTTCTTTAATTATGTAACTTCGCCCATATTTTTCATCAAACAAAAAATTTCTTCTCTTTTCGCAGTTTAATTATTTCCTCCAACTCTAGTCCTCCAGACTCATCCCCGCCAAGCTGGCCAGGCTCTCCGCCATGCTCTCGTCCATGTCCTTCTCTTCTTCGTCCTCCACTAGCGTCTTGGTCATCAAATATCTCCTCACGATCCCCGAAGCCTGCTCAACCCCCTCGACCCTCTCCTTTAGCCACGGGCTCTCCAGCAGCAGCTCCGCGGGCAGCCTCCTCTTCTGCGATGAGCGTACGAATTAGAATTGGGGTGCTTTTCAAAACTTTCGCGTTTGGCTGTCTCACCTCCTCCTTTGCTAAGCAAAGCCCGACCAGCTCCTCCAACCCAGGCTCCTCCATCCTCCCCATAAGATTGCTGACCCTTCCATCCCACTCGTCGATCGTCATGACGATCTCCACCGTCCCCATCCCGTGGAAAGGGTGACGGCCGAAGCTCATCTCCAAAACGGTTATACCGAAGCTCCAGATGTCGCAGGTGCTCTTGTACTTTTTACCCCTCAACCTCTGCAATTTTTTTTTCGTGTTAGTAAAAAGTCAACAACGCCCCCTTTGCCCTCTCCCAATCCCCCCCCCCCTCCCCCGCTCCTCACCTCCCCGCTCATATACATCCCCGTCCCCACGACCGTCGAATTCAAACTATCCCCACTAGCGTCCTTCAACCCTCTCCCGCTCGCTATCCCAAAGTCTCCTATCTTGACCTGCCCCGAACTAGACAGTAGAACGTTAGCTGGCTTAATGTCACGGTGTGTAAGCTTATACCAATGTAGATACGACAGACCGTATAATATTTGATAACTAATCCCAGCAATAACATTAAGTGGTATACTACCACCAATATAATTCTCGAGGCTACCGCAGGACATGTACTCGAGGACGAGGGAGAGGGTGCGGTCTTTGAAGTAGGCGCCTTCGAAGGAGACGAGGCAGGGGCAAGAGAGGCGGGAGAGGACGCCGATCTCCTTGAGGATTTGGGACGTTTTCTGGGGGGGGCGGAAAGCGGTAAGATTTTTTAAGGGATGGAGAGAGATAGAATGGTCACTTTCGAGGTAGCGGGGCCTTTCGCGGTCCTCTCACCTCGTTGTCGTAGGATTGTACCGACTTGGTGGCGTAATACTTGCGCGAGCTCTCGGGTGGGAGGGGAGGGTTCGAGTCGACGGGCGACGGCAGGAGGATGGACTTGTACACGGTGGAGCACTGTCCGCGGCCGAGGGGTTTGAGGTGCTTGAGGTGGGTGGACCAGGGCTTGGAGGATTTTATTTGGAGGGTCGACTCGAGGCTGTTGGGGGTCTTCTTCTTCCCGGAGGCTGCGGGCATGGAATGGATGCGGACGTAGTCGGAGCCAATGGAGAGGCCGAGGTCGGGGGAGCGGTACGTCGTGGAGGAAGCGGAAGCCTCGAGGGGGGAGGGGAGGTTGGACACGGAATCGTCATCGTCACGGGACGAGAGACTGGGGCGTTTGTTTGGTGGTGTTAGATGACTGTTATGGTTATGGGTTGGGTTGGGTTGAGGGGGCGTTGGCCTGGCTTGCGTTTAGCGTTAGGGATCTCACCTGCTACGGCCAGTGTCCGCTCCGCCCCCACTATTGTTATCTTCATAACGGCTCGGAGGCAAATTGCTAGTGTAAGGAGTCGCGTCAGAGGAGCTAGAAGGAGGACCAAGCGAGGAGGACGAGGGAAGGAAGGAAAGGTTTATGGAAGGCTTTTTCTTCCTGTACGCCATGGCGGTGTGTGCTTTGCTTGTTGGTGTGTGCTTGTTGGCGGGTGTATCGGCGTGTGTATCGTGGCCGTCGTTGCAGCTGCTGCGTGAATTGGGAGTTGGTTGGGAGTTAGCGTTGCTTCACGCGAGTAGTTGATGGTGGCCTCTGTTGTGGAGGCCGAGCGCGTGCACATACTCGAGGTAAAAAGTACAGCATGCTGCGCTTTGACAGGACCAACCCTGACAGCTTGCTGTTACAGCAGGGTTAAACACCACACACTATTACAGCAGCTGTACTATTGCTCGGAGCATCCCGGAGTACTCCCCGAACGAGGGAGTAAAAGCAGTTTGAAAAGCCGTAGTTCTAAATAAAGTTTAAAACAGCAAGTGATCTTTGAGGTATCGTGAGAGATTTCGAGGCTTACATGTGAAAGAGGTCGTCACCTTGTAATTTTATTGATGCCAAAACCAGTGCCAGAATACCTTTCGACATTGCTTTTTTTGGGACTTTTGCCTCTTGATAAATTGAGACAAATAGTGCTGAATTACCACCACCATGAACGTTTTAGCGAACACGGTATCGACATTTTACAACCGTGCGCGCGGAAACACTCCTACAAAAGGTGAGAGAGCCGGTACTGCGCGACAGATACAACAAGCCTGAAAACAAAGCAACGGCGGCACATGAATAGTTTTGAATGAAATCAGCACAATATCAGCACAAAACGGCGAATAATCCGCACACCGTACACGCGACGCTCAGTAGTATGTAGACACAGCCTGCCGAGCGTTCACGGATCTGCCGAGCGTGTGAAATACGATGAGTATCAACCCTGCAACCGCTTCGAAGACAAGCACAACGATCCCACCCCTCCCCCTGCCCCCATTTTGCGCCCCCTGCCCGCATCTCGCTCCTCCTTCCGACCGTCGTCTCACCCCCCGCCCCCCTTTAGGCGAATCCGTTCCGTCCAATGTCCTCGCCGACGCCGTGGCAGAGCCCATTTCGCAGCTCTCTCAAGGCTCTGAGGAGGACGACCTTGCTCCCCTGACCCAGGCGAGCGACAACGCCTCCAAGAAGTCCAGCAAGAGCAGCAAGAGCAGCAAGAGCAGCAAGAGCAAGGCTAGCAGCAAGAGCAAGGCCACGAAGGCGAGCAAGTCCACCAAGGCCACCGCCGCCAGCAAGAAGAGCAACAAGACCTCCAAAACCAAGGAGACCAAAAAGAGCACCACCAAGAAAGCTCCTGAGAAGAAGGTCGAGAAGAAGACCAAGAAGCCAGCCAAGAAGGAGAAGCCGAAGCCGAAACCTACGAAGGTTGCACCGCTTAAGGCCGACGCGCCAGTGTCCACCAGAAGATCTTCCCGCAACAAGGAGAACGACCCTCCCGCCCCCGCGAAGGCGAAGAAGGCGGCCAAGAAATCTGCCAAGAAGGTGAGACGTTTCGACGCACGAGTTTGCGGACCTCTAAAATAACGTTAAATGCCCCGCTAACCGCTGACCGAACAACGTAACGTATCGCCTTCCAGGATTCCAAGAAGGACAAGAAAGATAAGAGCGTCAAGAAGGAGAAGAAGACTGCCAAAAAATCCAGCAAGAAGAAACCCGTCATCACCGAGGAGGACCTCAACGAGTCCAAGCGAGCCCAGTGGACCGTCGAGGAGGAGGAGGCCGTCCGCTCCGGCGTCGTAAAGTGGGGCGAGGGGCACTGGATGTCAATCAAGAACGACCCCGCTTACAACCACGAGCTCCGCTACCGCTCTAACGTCGACATCAAGGACAAGTGGCGCGTCATGCTCGAGGCGGACAAGTACGTCGACAAGCCGAGGGCGCTGGGGAAGGTGGCGGAGGGGCCGAGGGTTATCGGGGGAGGAATTGTTACGGTTGTGAGGGAGGGAAGGCCGGAAGGGTTCAGGAGGGTCCTGGGCGCCGTGCCCGAGGAGAAGGAGGAGCCGAAGAAGGAGAAGAAGGGGAAGAAGGGAAAAAAGGGAAAGAAAGAAAAGGAGGAGGCCAAGCCGGCCGCCGTCCCCTCCGCGGACGTCTTCATGGGCTACGGCGTCTCGGTCATGGAGGCGGGCATGCCTGATCAGATCAACGAGATCCGCGAGATCTCGAACGCGTTGGAGCAGGCTAGCAACATCGTGCCCCTCCACAACATCGTCGACAGGATGAGGGCTCTCGAGGACAGCATGAAGGACATGGCTGCCAGGGCTGACATCGACCTCAACAAGGCCGACGCCCAGGCCGCGAGTGACCTCGAGCCAGGCACGGCTCTCAAGGAGGTCCCCAAGGAGTCCCGCCTCGGCGCCAAGGTGACCGATGGCACCGTCACTGGCGTCGTCACCGTCAGCGGGGCGCAGTGGATCACCCTCGAGCTGGAGGACTCCAGCACCAAGAAGATTCGAATCGGCAAGCTCACCGTCGCCGGCGAGGCCAAGAAGAAGGGCAAGAAGGACGCCAAGAAGTCAAAGAAGGGCAAGGACGACAAAAAGAAGCCCGCGAAGAAGACCAAGGCCAAGGCCAAGGCGGCCAAAAAATCGGGAAAGAAGGCCCAGCCGGCCAAGCCGGAAGCCTCCACACGCGCCAGCAGGTCCAGCGCCAGGTCAGCCGCGGCCCCAGCCGCGGCGAAACCTGCCAAGAAGACCAAGAAGTCGGCTGCCAAAAAGTCGGCGCCCAAGAAGGCCGCCGCCAAAAAGTCGGCACCCAAAAAGGCAGCCGCCAAAAAGTCAGCGCCCAAGAAGGCCGCCCCCAAAAAGAAGGCTGTCGCCAAAAAGTCCGCCCCTAAAAAGGCTGCCCCTAAAAAGGCTGCCCCTAAAAAGGCTGCCCCCAAAAAGTCCGCCGCTAAAAAGCCCGCCAAGGCCTCTAAGAAACCCGCCAAGGCGGTAACAAGGGTGAGCAGGTCGAAGACGGCGCCGCCGAGGTTGGAGAGCGGGAAGGGGAAGAAGGGGAAGAAGTGAAAGGAGTTGAGGGAAAACAGAGGGGAGAGAAAGGGAGGGGGGGGGGGAGAGAGTAAGGTCTTGAACGTTTAAGGAGGGGGATTTTGGAATAACTTGAAATATTTTGAGCCTTTTTTTACTCTTTTTATTTTATAGTTCGACGTACCAGACGCCAGAGTCTGAGGCGAAGGACCATTTGGGGTCGGTTAATTTGTGCTTCCTTATTTTGTGTTGTTTGAGGTGGCTAGTTGTCTTTGTCTTGAAATCGCATCCGTCTTCAGAACAGTGGTGCCATAGGACATCAATACCATGAACGTTCTGTTTGTGTTCTTTGAGGTGGCTTGCTCGCTTTGTCATGAAATCACAGCCTTCTTGATCACACTGGTGCCATCGGACGTCAATATCATGAACGCTCTGCTTATGTAGTTTGAGGTTGTGTGGTCTCTTTGTCATGAAATCACAGCCTTCTTGACCACACTGCTGCCATCGGACGTCAATATCATGAACATCTGCTTTGTGTCTTTTGAGGTCGCGTGCTAGCTTTGTCTTGACGTCGCAGCCGTCTTGATCGCAGCGGTGCCATTAAACGTCAATATCATGAACCATCAGTTTGTGTTGTTTGAGGTGGCTTGCTCGCTTTGTCTTGTAGTCGCATCCATCTTGATCACAGTGGTGCCAACGAACGTCAATGTCATGAACATCTCGTTTGTGTCGTTTGACCTTGCTCGCCATCTTTGCCTTGTAGTTGCAACCGTCTTGATCACACTGGTGCAATTGTACGTCAAATCATGAACCATCTGTTTGTGTAGTTTGAGGTTGCCTGCTAGCTTTGCCTTGTAGTCGCACCCATCTTGATCGCAGCGGTGCCATTGAACGTCAATATCATGAATCAACTGTTTGTGTATTTTGATGCTGCCTGCTTGCTTTGCCTTATAGTCGCACCCGTCTTGATCACAGCGGTGCCATCGAACGTCAATATCATGAACATTTGCTTTGTGTAGTTTGAGGTGTGATGATAGCTTTGCCTTGTAGTCACAGCCTCCTTGATCGCAGTGGTGCCATCGAACGTCAATATCATGAACGTTCTGCTTTGTGTAATTTGAGGTTGCCTGCTTGCTTTGCCTTGTAGCCGCAGCCGTCTTGATCGCAGTGGTGCCATTAAACGTCAATATCATGAACATGCTGTTTGTGTAATTTGAGGTTGGATGCTTGCTTTGCCTTGTAGTCGCACCCGACTTGATCGCAAGAAAACCAGACCACATCGATCCCATGCTTCGCGGCCTTGTGAACCTTCATACTAGTCGCGAAACTAGTCTTATATTGACACCCCGCTATCCCGCACACTCTGATAATGTTGCCCCATTTATCCCTCACCAAACCTCTAGCAGCATCCCCGCCTGCAAAAATAACTGAACCATCATCCAAATCGCCCTCTGTAATATCTGTTGCGACTGACTCAACATCGTATCCCGTTACAGGGGTGGCGTTCGCAGCATCAGTTCCGAACAACAGCTTTTGATACACCACCCCACTCACAACCCCATCTTTGAGAGAATCCATCGCGCCTCCATCTCCTGGACTGGAAACAACATTTGACCCAGGGTAGAGCTGGCTTAAGCTTACAGAGTCATTCCTACTCATGAGTCAACTAACCCTGCAACAAAGACGTAAATTGAGCCTAAAATTCTATCTAATAACTATCCAAAGACACACAAAAGTGGAAAGAAATGTTCAATTTCCTGGCCTTTGGGATTGGTCCTTTTCAGGAGCATATTCAATAACCCCACACGTCACCGCACCTCAAAATCTCACTCCTGCTGCATCTTATAATATACATATCCCCATCAACCCCAACCTCCGCCCCCGTGATCGACCCCATCACTCCCCAAAATGGAATCCTCAGAATCTAAGTTTAACAGCTCCGCTGCCGATTTCGATGCAGCCCTAGCCCGATTCTCCAAGTTAGATACAGCAACAACGTCAAAGAATCCGACCTATCTCCTCGATGCCTCCGACGACGCGGACGATTCCGTGATCGACCCTTACAGATTCCCCAAGAACCTCGACCCCACCTTCATAACCCCCCTGCCCGTCTCCCTCCAGACAAACCTCTTCAGCGTCTCCTGGCTCGTCGTCCTCTCAAAGATCTTTTCCCAGCTCTCCCTAACCCCCCAAGACACCCTCGTCCACTTTGACTGTCACGACGGGCGTTGGCTAATCGAAGCCGCCCTAAAAAAGAAATGCCAATGCATAGGCTACGGAACCGACCCCTCTCTCCAATACAAATGCGAGTCCACAGCCAGCTCCCAAGAAGTAACCGACCTCGTAGACTACCGTCTAATAGACGACGTCCTTAACTGCGACCTCTCCGAGGCAACCTCAATAATCTGTTCCGCAACCCAACAGAAAATGTCCGAACTCCGTACAAAACTAGAAACAGAAGTCGACCCCTTCACACCCATAATAATCGTAGGCGGCGAAATCGTCGGCTGGCTACCCCAATGGTCAACGAAACACCGCGGGGTACCGATATACATGTACACTAATAATGGGACTGACGGTGTTTTGGGTCCTTCAAAAATAAAGGAGTACAGGAATTTTAATGAATACACCAATCCGAATGATAAAATATACACTTTCTCCTCCGGTAAGTCTTACGTTCACCTGCAAAAAAAAGTCAATAAGTTCGTCCCCTAACATCCCCTTCCCTTCAATTAAATATTTCCTAGATTTCGAAGGAGGTGGTATACCCTTTAACCTCACCGATCTCGGTTCCGTCGATCGTACCGAACCCACTGGTTCCCTCAAAAGCACCTACACACCTAAATACGTTCCCTACATCCACACACCTCACGGTAAATCAAAGAACACAAACAAAAGGTGAAACGGTTTTAAACTAAATAACGTTCAGACGTTTCTTATTGTTATGGTGTTTTAAATTTTTTTAGGACTCTTTTTAGGTTTGAAAACTCTCTTATCAGCTTTCATAAACCCTCCCTCCGGTCTTTCCGGTATACTCGGTTCTTCAGTTATATCCCATGCCTCAACGACTTCCTCCTCCTCTTTATCTCCCTTGCTTAAACAGCATGAATCGAATATATTGAAACATGATGATTTAGTTGAGGAGCTTAGTTTACGGGTTATTGTTGGGAGTGAGAGAGGTGAGGTTTCTTCGTCGCTTAAGTTTATTGAACCTCTACGTAGTGGTGTCATGATTTCATGTTCTTCCTTTTTATTTTTCTTCTTCTTCTTAGATAAATTAGACGAAAGAGAAAGACGATTCATGTCAGTACTAATAACGATAAGTTTTAATTTCCCTTCAGTACGTTCATATTCTCTACATCTCATTGCCATTATAACTGATTCTGAAGGAACGCCTTTAGAGTGGGACTTTATTAAAGCAGATACTAACAATAAATCTTTAACGAACGTGAAACCGACATGTTCGTTAGATAAATTTAAACGGACGTCTATTGAAGGAGACGAGCAACGGACGCCTGAAGTGGGAGGGCACGTGAAGTCGGAGTCGGAGAGACGGACGGTGTAGAACCAACGGGATTTGTACTCGTGGCAGACGTACTTTCCTGGAACTAGAGGGTGGGAGGTAGTGGGGGTATGGAGGGTTGGGTCGAGGAGCATTTTCATGGGAGTGACGCGGTCGGGGGTTAAGGGGATTGACGTCTCTTCGTTGAACTCGCGGAGGGAACCGTGGAGGGAACCGGTTTGGAGGTACTCGGTTAGGGTTAGAGAGGTGGAGGGGTAGTCGGTGGAGTCGACTCGGCCGCCGGGGAGCTGATGAGGGTTACCGGGTTTAGAGGATAGCAGCAGAAGTATACCGTGAGAGGGATGGTAGGCGAAAAGGAAAGCACGGTGCTGGTGGGGGGGAGGGCTGAACTCAGACGACATTGCAGTAATTTAATGTACGTGTTGTGTGCGTGCGTGTTTCTACTGGCGTCTCGCTGAATTATCAGAGGGTCCCTGAATCAGTTCCTGAATAGTAATCTGCTTCATTATAAACGTCAGGAAGCGGCGGCTCGTTAGAATATTGCCCACATAATTCAAGGCGATGAACAAAGCTAGTGAGAGAAGGAGCGAAGGTGCGGCACTTGGCGGGCGCAAGCGTAACGCGACTACATCGCAGGCTGTACAGCACTTTGACAGAGGTACTCATTACTGCGATTGTTTATCGGCGGTGAAGAGAAGATCGACTTCGATAGCCAGCTGGTCTCTTACTTGTCAAGATCTTTGCCGTGGCGTCGGCTTAGCGAGGAAGAGGAGGATTTGTTTTTAGGACCTGCTCTTCAAAACTCCTGGCGAATCAAAGGGGATTTCAATGAACAGTTCGATGAACAGCATCGTTCGACAGGGTGGGCTTCAGACTATAATATACGAGCAGGGATACGAGCGCTTCTTACGTCCAGTGGGATAACGTACATAGTTGTTAGGAATGCTTTGTAAGCTTGAAATTTAAAGACCTTCATTTGACTGTGAAGTGAAAAAGTACCTGTTCTCGTGTAATATAACGTCAATTGACGATCTATCATTATCTATACGCTTAAATTACTCATAGACGTTAGAATTGTGCAATAACATTATCTGCAGTCGTTTTTATTGTGGATTTTATTCCCATAAACCCTTTAAAAAATAGTCGCAGCCTTTTCATCTCTCTCTCTCAATAAAAATATCATATTATGGACGCATCAATGGACGCATCAATGGACGCATCAATGGACGCATCAATGGATCAATCAACGAATGTACTTGCAGAACTTGATAATATATTACCAACATATAATATGGCATATAATATGGCATATAATATGGCATATAATAATAATACAATTGATGATGATACAGGACGAGGACCAGGACAAGGACATGTATCATCATCTTCTAGATCAAGTCCTACTGTGCAGGCACTTATGTTTGGTGATTTATCTGAAGGTAAGAGATGAACGAAGCAAATTGTTACATGATTCATGCTACATGATTCATACTACATGATTCACACAAAACACAAACCTCCTGTTGTACTTTTATCTAACAAGACAAAACAAAACAAAACACAACCACATAGCGTTTGAAAACCTCGACACTCGCGATGTCAACTCCCCCTCGAGACCTCGTGCCATTCGTTCACCCAAAAAATCTACCGGCGCCTTCAACTTCGCTCCCACTCCAACCGCAACAACAACAGCAGCAGCAACAACAACAACAACAAAAAAAACAACGGACGAAGCCCATGAAACCTTCTCCACCCCTAACCTCCTCTCCCCCTCCCCTACCACCGCGCCCCCCTCAACACATTCAATAACCTCCCTCGCCCTCTCCAACTCCCTCGCTTATAAGAAGCTGTCCTCTAAATCCGAGTCTTACAAAAAGAAAATATCTAACCTGCAGGCCAACGTGGAGCAGAGGGAGGCTGACGTGGAGAATCTGAACAGCAGGTATAGGACGGAGAAGGCTAGTAAGGAGACTTTGGCTAATCAGGTTAAGGTGAGCGGGGACGAGACAAGAATTCTTACTCCTCGACCAACAATTCTAACCAACTACTATTCTCACACATCGCGCAGCGTCTGGACTCCCAAATCGACTCCCTCACCTCCCAGATTTCCTCCCAGAAGCTGAACCATCAGAAGCTCCTCTCCGCCGACCTGTCCAAGGACGAGACGATAAAGAACCTCCAATCCCGCATAAACGACCTAAAGTCTCACATCCAAGAGCAGTCTTACGTCCAGGAGGGCGAAGGCCGGCGCGTCAAAGCTGCCATGGACGGCATGAACGTCATCGTGAACAACCTCCGCTCCAAGGTCCAGTCGCAGGAATCCCTCCTTGCGTCGTACGAGTCCCTAAAGTCTTCGACGTCAGAGCTCGAGGGCCGCCTCTCCAACTTAACTGAAGAAAACTCTAAACTAAAAGAAGACAACGCCTACCTCCAATCCCAACGCTCCGAATGGACCACGACCCTCGAGGCGAACAAAAACCTCAAAGAATCCGTCCGCCGCCTAAAGTCCCAAAACGACACGTTAAAATCATCCCAGAACCTCGTAACAACATTAACTGAAAAAAACGAAGGACTCGAAAGCTCGTTAAAAAAAGTTACCGTCGAACTTTCATCGGCCAATGAAAGTCTTAAAACCTTGAAGGCAAAATATTCCAAACACGTCCCTCCTCAAAAATACAAAACCCTCGAGTCCACCCTCCTCTCAACCTCTCAAACCCTCGAAGAAACTTCCTCAAAAACCGCCTCCCTAACCTTAGAATACTCCACCCTAAAATCCCGTCACTCGTCCCATCTAAAATGCCTCGAAAATTTCTCATCCTACATAAAACACAAATGCACCCAAAACGGTATCTCAAAATCCCTAATAAAACGAAACTCCACAGAATACAACTACGAGGATTTCGAACTGTACGGTACCGAAGTGAATAAAATATTCAAAGATTGTTACGAGACATATTTAAAAGTATTATTTAAACATTACGAAGAGGATTTACAAGGTGTAACGAAACTCAGGGATACACTTGAAGAGATGGAGAGGAATTCAACGAGGAAAGATGTTAGAATTACGAAATTACTTGAGGATAATAAAGGGTTTAAGGTAGCTGTTGAAGGCGGGAGGAGGGAGAGGGAGGAGAAGGATGAACAGATGAGGAAGAGGGAGGAGAAGGAAGAGAAGGAAAGGAAGTTCAGGCAAAGGGTCAAGAGGGAGGTGGGGAGGGTGGGGAGGGGGGTGGGGGGGATGGGGAAGGGGGGGGGGGAGGGGAGGGAAATATACGATCTCGAGGAGAGGCTGAAGGGACTGAGGGAGTTCGCAGGGAGGGAGGTGAGAGAAAGCGCAGAAAAACGGGCACGTCATATTCGAAGGGTAAGCTGAGCGGTTCTAACTCTCGTCGATTTGCTCGGAGCAGGAGGGTGGAGAGGACTTTAGGGACCTGCTCGAGGCATTTGTGGGGGTTGGGGAGGAGTTTAGGGGGACGTGGGAGGAGGGGAGGAGGAGTAAGGATGAGATCAAGAGGCTGCAGAAGGAGATGGAGGGGCTTCAAGAACGCGTCAAGGAGACGGAGGGCGAGGCGTCGACCCGGCACAAACTCCTGGAGGAACGCGAGAGGGAGACTGAAGAGAAGGACCGAAAGGTCCGCGAAGCCGTCACGACCTTCCACGACTTCATGTCGTCTGTAGAATCCCACGCCCTGTCCCTCTCCGGCTCCCTGACCACCGTCGGCTCCCTCCTAGGCCTCCCCCCTCCAACCCAACCCCTCCTCCTCCACTCCCGCTCCCGCTCCTCAAGCGGTTTCACCCCCTTCCCCCGCCCCTCCGACTCCACAGGCGTCTCCAACCTCACGGCCTCATGCGTCGAAACCTCCAGAACAATCGACGAGACCTTCAGATCAGCGGCAGACACCATCGAAGGTATCAAGAGAAACCATGAGGCTCAAGACTTGGAGAAGAAAGCCCTATCAGAATCCTTAGAGAAAACCGACAAGGAGGCGTTAGAACTAAGGAGAACCCTCGAAGGGGAGAGGTTGGACTTCACGACTGCGAGGGAAGGGCTTAAGTCCGAGGTTGAGAGGTTGAAGGCAGAGTGTATTTTGAAGGTTACGGAGGCGGAGGGGAGGTGTAATAGGGAGGGGACGGGGAGGGTGCAGGCGTTGAGCAGGGAGGTAGACGGGGGGAAGCAGGTTATTAGAGGTTTGAGGGACGAGGTTAGCGGACTGAGAAGGAGCCTTAAGGAGTACAGGGAGAGGCTGAGCGGGGTGGAGGAGAGGGGGAGGGAGGGGAGGGAAGGCGTCGGAAAGGTAGGGAGGGCGCTGAGGCTAGTCGTGAGGGGCGTCGTCCCGATGAGCAGGAGACTAGCGGAGCTGAGGAGCGAGAAGAGCATACTGTGGAACTTGGTGAAGGAGAGCTGGGTCTGGGAGAACGAGCTGCTGCAGCTGGCGGGGGCGATAGAGGGGGGAGGGAGGAGGAGGATCAGGATGAGGAGCGTCGTGGTCATGGTCCTGGCGAGCAACAGGCTGAGGAAGCTCGGGGCGATGGCGAGGAGGAAGGTGAGGGGAGACTATGAGGACGAAGGAAACTATGAGGAGCGAAGCGACGAGTTGGTTGCATTATAATATTATTCTAACAATCGTCCACGCTCGCCTTCGCTCTCTGCAGTTCGGAGGGGAGGAGGAGTTCTACACTCCCGGGAAGGCCGTGGTGTCGCACGTCGGCAAGAGGAGAAGGGTCAACAGCCAATTCGCGGGGATGCTCGGGGAGGAAGAGGTGGAGGAAGACGTCGAAGTCCTAGGCCGTCGGTTGCCAGACTGCACGGAAGGTGGAGAAGTCGAACTCGAGAGGGTAGTAGGGGCAGTCGTCAGAGGCGAAGGCGAGTGGTTCGGCCGAGGAGGCTGGGAGGGAGGGGACCTCATCCACGACCTCGCGAGGGGACTCTTCGAATCTTTGAGGAGAGGCTACAAGGTGGGGTCGGACAGGGCGCCGGATAGCGTCAGAAACGTCAGGGCGGGGATGGGCAAGATGGCGAGGCGCATAAATGAAATGGAAGAGGAAAGGACGAACTCGAGCAAGGTCAGGATCAATCAGGAAAGAGAACTGAAGAGGTGAGGGGTTTGGGGGAAGAGGCTCAGAGACGACCCCCTTTATTTTCAATAAAACTAACGTAAAAAGGATTGTCCCCCCATCCAGGTACAAGGACTACACGTCAAAACTCGTCTCGGCCCTAAACGACACCCGCTCCCAGAACAAATCCCTCGATGCCCGCTCCCAAGCCCTCGCCTTCGAATGTCTTTCCTCCGTCCCCGAAAGTAAAATGACGGCACTAAACGAAGAACTACTACAACAGAAAAAAATCCACACCGACATGACTCAACGTTACGCCGATTTACAGAAAATGTACGCTGAAAAAGAAGTGTGGAGTAAAACAAACGAGGAACTTGTTAAAACTGTCAAGGAGGAACTTGAGAGGACGAATATGCAGTTGGAAGGGGAGAGGGAGGAGGTGGTTAGGTTGAGGACGTTGAGTGAAGGGGGGGGAGAAGGAGGGGGAAAGAAGAAAGGTAAAAAGAAATAAGATTAAAAACGCTGTTTTGTTTGTTGATGAAAACCGTGTGTTTTAATCGTTACTTTTTGTTCTTCGTTCGTTTTTAATTTTCATGACTCTTCATCATCAGCGAACGCTTCCGCGTACTCTCTCAATTTTTCCTCATACCACGGTCTCCTTAATTTTCTCAACCCCCTAACCTCCTGACTTCTAACCCAAGCTTTACTCTTCCTAAGCGCATCGCTAACTTCAGCTACAGTCCTGAATTTACCGTCGTCGACGCCGTACCGGAGTCTTATTATCATAGCTTCTGATTCTGATAATACAGTCATCATTTTTAATAAATCTTTACGGAATAATGATCTATCAACACTAACACTCGCCTCACTCCAATCATCAGAATGCTCGCTTGCGCTTAAAGTGTCGACGAGTGCGAGTTCGCCGCGGTCAGAGTTTTTACCGCCTCCGGCTTTTAGGGTAGGGGCTTCGAGGGAGACTGTGTTCTTGGTCATGGAGATTACTTTGCGGAGTTTCTCTTCGGGGATGGAGAGGCGGGAGGCTATTTCGGTTACTGTGGGGGTGCGGCCTAGTTCTATTAGGAGGGAGGCTTTGGTTTTGCGGGATTTGTTTAGGAGGTTGTGGACGTGGACGGGGAGGCGGATCGTGCGGGATTGATAAGCGATTGCGAGGAAGACTGATTGCTGGATCCACCAGGAGGAGTAGGTGGAGAACTTGAAACCTTTCGTGGGGTCGTACTTTTCGGTTGCTGGTGGTGTGTATTTTGTTTTGTTTGGGTGTGAGGATTTGTTCGTCTCTCGTTGTTGTTGTTCCTTGTATTGTTGTTTCTCTCTCTCCTCACCTCTCATCAATCCCAAGCTCCCCTCCTGAACCAGATCCGCCTGACTAACCCCGAAGCTACTGTACCTCCTCGCGATACTTATAACGAGCCTCATATTACTCTCAACCATTTTCTTTCTCGCGTGTTTACCTGATTCTACGATGTTCACAAAGTCGGTGAAGGTGCCTAAATGGGGGACGGGGGAGGGGGGGAGGGGGGACTCGACGGGGGTGGGGGTTACGACGTCGCGGCCGGTGTAGGTTTGGTGGCGCTTGGGGAGGAGGAGGAGGAGGCGGGAGGGGGGGAAGGGGGGGGGAGGGGGGGAGGAGGTAGAGGAGGAGGGGGGGTCCCAGTAGCCGGAGGCGAGGGCCCAGTCGTGGATGGAGACGGAGGAGGTGTTGGTAGAGGTCAGGGCCCAGTAGATGTCGTTCAGTTTCACGAGGGCTGCGACCTGAGTGCCGAGGGATATTTCTTCGGAGGCGGAGAGGAGTTTAGCGTGTTGGTAGTAGCCGTCGGCTTTTTGTTTTTGGGCACGTTGTGTTCCGCTGTGTGATTGATGTGTACAGTGATGTGTCAGACTTTCCTCCTATGGTTATGGCATGGTCTATACTGCTCGGTCCTGCTCGACTTCTCACCTATTCTTCGGATAAGTAACACTATTCTTATCGATTTGTTCCATATTCCAATCCTTCCCCTCCTCCTTCTTCCTCCTCCCCCCCGTCCCCATGGCCTTGTTCCTGGTCGATTTGTTGACGTTGGAGGCGACGGCGGGGACGTGGTGGACGGAACGCATGGTCCGCTTTGCGTGGGAGGCGGCGGCGGGAGGTGGTGAGGTTTGAGGGTGAGGGGAGGAGGAGGATCGAGGGGACCTGATATAGATTGATGATTGAGATTGAGCAGTTGTAGCGTTTTTAAGGGTGTTAGAAGGGTGTTAGATTGGGATATTTTTATATAAAGTTAATTGTCTTTGTGTTGAAAGTTCGTGTGTGTTCGTGTGTGTTCGTGTGTGTTCGTGTGTGTTCGTGTGTGGTGTGTAACAGTGATTCCTTAACGTTTTAGTCGTTGACTCACAGCATTTGTCTCACCTTTGATTATTTTGAACATTAAATCCCGGTGTAGTCTGGCTGAATGCATCTATACTAGCTAATATAATAAATAATATTGCCAAAAATCTATTTAAACGTATCATAATATTATCGGATCTTTTAATAGGAAATCAAATGATGATTGTCCTCGAGAGAGTGAGATCGATATGGGTCAACGACGAGTTATATAACCCAAAATCGAAGCCTATAGCTACTATTATGACAAATACTTTTGAGCAGATTATGCACTACACACAACAGGGCTTTCACAAAGGCTATAAATATCGTCTATACGTCGTTAAATGACCCTTTAATGATTGGCTAATGAAAGCAGGCACATTTCCGACATTTGGCCCTCCATTCCCCCATGATTTGGGCCCTCACAGGGAGATCACCATCAAAATAATAAAATGTTCAGAACCGTCGCCCAACGTGTCGCTTTAGTGTCCGTCCCTCTCGCCGTCGGTCACTTCTA
The DNA here is from genome assembly GCA_030267905.1 of Triparma verrucosa. Taxonomy (NCBI): domain Eukaryota; class Bolidophyceae; order Parmales; family Triparmaceae; genus Triparma; species Triparma verrucosa. The sequence goes on along the minus strand of BRXX01000100.1, from coordinate 2,103 downwards.
TACATCTTCATCACCTTCCTCCTCAAACTACGCACTATTGAACTCTTCCTCTACCAATGCTACCAGAGGTGTCTTTGCCGCTCTAAGGTCCTCCGAGAATTTAGCTATGTGCGATGCGGTTGATCCGGAAAAGTTCGGGACTAAGGGTGAAGGTGAGGAATGACAGAGAGTATATCAAAGCAGAATTGGAGGAAGGATAAGGAGGAGGAGGGTTAACTATATATAAATACGACGATGACGTGAGGTATCTCGATATGGCGCCTGTGGAGAGTGTTTTGGAGTGTTTGTTCGGAATACGGTTTTCTTCATGCGCTTTTTATTTTCGCTTTTTTTCATCTGTTCGATATTCTGACCCTTCGTGACGTTTTTTCGGACCTATTATTTTTCTCGCGGAAGCAGATGATGCCGTCATGTCGGAGCAGGAGGCCAAGGCTTACAAAATCCGCAAGGTGAGAGACTGAGATACAGGGCTGTCCAACTGAAAAGGAAGGGAAAACCGAAAGTGGATGGTAATGTAGGGTTTCGTGCACTTTTACGCAAGCGTCGTTATTTCACCTAACAAACTTTTTTTCACCTCTTGCGCGCTTGCCTGCAGCACAACGGCGGAATGAAGATCTTCTCAGGCAACGGCAACATGGCGCTGGCGTCCGAGATCTCCAAGCTCCTCGGTCTGAACCTCGGCAAGGCTACTGTGGGTCGCTTCGCTGACGGAGAGGTCAACGTTATGGTCCATGAGAATGTCAGGGGGAAGGATGTGTACGTTATTCAGCCGACTTGCCCGCCTGTTAATGAGAATTTGATGGAGGTGAGATTGAGGTGGAGAGAGAGAGAGAGAGAGAGAGAGATTGGCTGGCTTGAATATGTTTGGACTAACCCTAACAACTAAAATAATTCCTCCAACACTCCTAAATCTTAAAACGCTCTTCCTTAACTCCCCCCAGCTCCTCCTCATGGTCTCAACCCTCCGTCGCGCCTCCGCCCGTCGCATAACCGTCGTCCTCCCCTACTACGGCTACGCCCGCCAAGACCGTAAAATGCAAGCCCGCGTCCCCATCTCCGCCGCCGACGTCGCCCGCCTCCTCGAGGCCATGGGAATCGACAGGGTCGTAGCCGTCGATTTGCATTGCGGACAGATTCAGGGTTTTTTCGGACCGAGAGTGCCGGTGGATAATCTCGATGGTGGTATTGTTGGGATAAATTATTTCGGCGATAAGGATCTACACAATCCCGTTATCGTATCCCCCGACGCCGGAGGCGTATACAGGGCTAAGAAATTCAAGGAAGGTCTGTCGTCTAAATTCGACGGGTTAGGTGACATCGGACTCGCCATGATCATCAAGCAGCGCGCACGCGCCGGTACCGTTGACTCCATGGACCTCGTCGGTGACGTTGACGGTTGCGACGTGGTGATCGTGGACGACATGATCGACACAGCGGGGACGCTTTGTAAGGCCGCGGACGTTTTGAGGGATAAGGGGGCGAGGAGGGTCTTCGCTTTCGCTAGTCATGCGTTGCTTAGCGGACCGGGGAATGATAGGATTGCTAATTCGAGTATGGAGGAGGTGAGTGGAGAGAGAGAAGGGGGGGG
>BRXX01000099.1:69263-83954 GCA_030267905.1 Triparma verrucosa | reverse complement strand
AACCCTAACCCTAACCCTAACCCTAACCCTAACCCTAACCCTAACCCTAACCCTAACCCTAACCCTAACGGCAGGAGTGGCCGGAGTGGCCGGAGTGGCGAAAGACCCTGGAGTGGCGATGGGAGTAACGATAAGTGGCTGGAGCGGTGAAAGACCCCGGAGCGGCGATGGGAGTAACGATAGGGGGAGTAGCCTTAGCAGGAATAGGGGCCGGAGTGGATGCCGCTGGCCATGAAATTCTTTCAGCAGGTGGCAAGCAGAGCTTCTTGTTGAACTTCCAGTGCGACTTCTGGTGTTCCTTCGAGCAGTACCTGACCTCCTTGCATCGTGAGCACTTCAGCGGTGCCGGCTTGGAGCATCCAGGGAAGCCACATTGCGGGGCGGAGGCGACTGGCTGGGATTTACTTGATTTCATTTGAATCTAACGTCGCAGTGTATTGCTGGCGTTGATATGAGGGTTTTACTGAATAGTTTCGACGATTAAGGCGCTAATATAAGGCATGGAATCGTTTATGAGATGAATTGTCTGCAGATAGATCCTGAAAGTGGGATTTTCACTGGCAGCTGAAAAAAACGGAAATGAGTTTCCCGCAGATTCCCAAAATCGAGTATAAAGGCCCGGAGTCCACCGACCCACTCAGCTACAGATTCTACAATAAGTCTGAGATTATCATGGGCAAGACAATGGAGGAGGTAAATGCCGTGTGATGCTGCTTGCCCTTCCATCGGCATCACATGAATCAGCAAAGATATTATCCATAAGGATCGCTAACACAAGCTTCCGCTACCTCCTAACGCTGACTGATCTTGCAGTGGTGCAGATTCTCGTTGTGCAGCTGGCATACGTTTCGCGGTAAGGGAGCTGATCCCTTTGGATTCCCCACCATGAAGAGGCACTTCGACGATGAGTCCGACAGGTGAGAGTGTGCGAGGAACGAAGCGACGTGCATTGTCGATACTTCCGTGCGTAACGTCGCTACTGCCAAAATATATGCCGTTATTAACAACACGAACGATCCTTCTATTGCGACTCGCTTCGCTCGTCGCAGCATGGAGAACGCAAAGCGCCGCATCGACGCCATGTTCGAGATGCTCATGAAGCTCGATATCGGCTACTACACCTTCCATGACCGCGACGTCTCCCCCGAGGGCTCGACCCTTGAGGAGTCCAACAAGATGCTCGACGAGATTGTCGACTACCTCGCTGAGAAGCAGAAGAAGACCGGCGTCAAGCTCCTCTGGGCTACGCAGAACCTCTTCTCGCACCCTCGTTACATGAACGGAGGCGCCACCAACCCCGACGCCACCACCTTCGCTTACGCCTGCACCCAGGCCAAGAAGGTCATCGAGATCAACCACAAGCTCGGAGGCGAGAACGTCGTCTACTGGGGAGGTCGCGAGGGCTACCAGAGCGTCCTCAACACCGACGTCAAGAGGGAGATGGACCACATGGCCGCGTTCTTCAGGATGTGCCGCGACTACCGCGACAAGATCGGGAGCACCGCGCAGCTCCTCATTGAGCCCAAGCCCAGAGAGCCCACCAAGCACCAGTACGACTACGACGCTCAGACTGTCATAGGCTTCCTGTGCACTTACGGCCTCCAGGGCGACTTCAAGGTTAACATCGAGCCCAATCATACCACCCTCGCCGGGCACGACTACGAGCACGACATCCTCGTCGCGTCTAAGCTCGGCTTCCTCGGAAGCATCGACTGCAACTCTGGCGATCCCCTCCTCGGTTGGGACACCGACATGTTCTGCACGGACATCAAGAAGACGACCCTAGTCATGAAGATTGTCATCGAGCAGGGTGGGCTCCACGCCGGGGGGCTCAACTTTGACTGTAAGGTCAGGAGGGAGAGCACTGAGGACAGGGACCTCTTCATCGGGCACATCGGCGGAATCGACAACTTCGCGCGTGGCCTGCGCAACGCAGCCAAGATAATCCAGGACAACGTCATGGACAACATGGTGAAGGAGAGGTACGCGACTTTCGACGAGGGGTTTGGGAAGACTGTCGAGGAGGGTACTGCCACGCTTGAGTCTGCCGCAGCCTTCGCCGTGAAGGCGGGAGAGCCGGAGCAAAAGAGCGGAAGGCAGGAGGAGGTGAGAATGGCGAGGAGGGGAGCGAAGCGACGAGCTGAGGAGGCGTGTGTACTAGATATCGGCGTACATGGCCGATACCATTCTCCGTGCATAACGTCGCTGCTGCCAATTTCCTCCAACCATTCTAACGTCGCTTATCGCAGTACGAGATGATCCTCAACAGATACGTCTAAATAGGGTTACAATTTTTTGGGGAAACTAAAAATTAAGAACTAAGAACGTCTAGAGCGTCGGTTTTGATGATAATGAGAATTCTTTTTTTTAATTTTGTTTTTTATCTTGTAAAGTCCATGCCCCCAGCACCCAAGCCCCTCTTGCTCAACTTCCTACTTCAGTTTAGTCTCCTCGATTCCGGTTGCCACCACGCTAACTCTGATTGATCCCTCGAGGCTGTGGCGAGCGTATGAGTTAGAATTGTGTAATTTAGATGTGTTTTCAGCTATGTCTCTCACCTGTGGTCGTAGGCCGATCCGAAGATGATGTTCGCGTTCTCGTCCTCGACCTCCTCTATCAGCTTCTGCGCGGCCGCGTCGACCTCGAACAGAGTCATGTCCTTTCCTCCGGTGATGTTGACGAGCATTCCCTTGGCGCTCTTGACTCCCATGTCTCCGAGCAAGGGGTTGCAGAGTGCCTGGAGGAATGGGGGTTGGTGGGGGTGGGAGAGATTGTTTCGAACGTGTTAGAATCGGCTACTACTACTGACGCTCTAAATTATTCGCACCTGCTCGGCGGCGGCAATGGCCCTGTCCTCTCCGCTGCTCTGTCCGGTTCCGAGCATGGCGTTGCCCATGCCGCTCATGACGCTCTGCACATCGGCGAAATCGAGGTTGATGAGCCCAGGGTTGGTCATTAAATCGGTGATGCTCTTGACGCCGGCCAGCAGCACATCGTCGGCGAGTCCGAACGAGTCCATGAGGCTGGTCTTGGGGTCGACGAGCTGGAAGAGGTTCTGGTTGGGGATGACGATCATGGTGTCGACGCATTCCTTGAGCCTCTCCACGCCTTCGTTCGCGAGCCTCATCCTGTGGGTTCCCTCGAACCTGAAGGGCTTGGTGACGACTCCGACGGTCAGAATTCCCTCCTTGTAACACAGGTCGGCGACGACGGACGCGGCTCCAGTTCCGGTTCCTGCGAGGACGAGTTGAGGAGTTAAGCTGCGAGTTAGAATATAGTAACGGATCTACATACGTGACGGAACTACAGACGGTGTAGATCCAAACCATTCCCAATTCTTCGCGCTACAGTTATAGTCTCATCTCACCTCCTCCCATTCCAGCAGTGATGAATACCATGTGCGCGTCCTTGATCTTCTCCAAGATCTCGTCCTTGGACTCCTCCGCGGCCATCCTTCCGGCGTCGGGGTTGGCCCCGCACCCGAGCCCGGCGGTGACGCTCTGGCCAATTTGCAGCCTGTTGTCAGTCAGCGTGGTGGAGAGGTGCTGCGCGTCGGTGTTGACGGCTAGGAACTCCACTCCGGAGAGGCTTCTGGCGATCATGTTGTTGACGGCGTTTCCTCCGGCTCCTCCGACGCCGATGACGACGATCCTGGGCGCGAACTCGGCGAAGCTCGCATGCATGGCGGGCGCCTCGAACGCTGGGGTCTCGATCTTCTCGCTCATCTTCGCGTCCTCCTGGGCAATGATCTGGGCGGTCTCGATGGCGCTCTTCCTCGTCTCGAGGGTTTTGTCCACGGGGGGGGAGACGGGCGCGGCGGGCGCGACCTGCAGAAGGACGTTAGAATAAATGGGCGTGTGAAACCCAACCTCGTCCTCGTCCTCACCTCCTCAACCTTGACACTGGCGGAGCTCATCTTGACTGGGTCCTTGAGGTTTCCGAGCTTGGTGTCGAGCGTGGGCTTGGGGCTGGTGAACTTGACCTTCTTGTCGGTCAACTTGTTGCCGCTCTTGGCGGAGTCATTCCCCTTTGTTGAGTCTCGAAGAGCCTGGAGCGCCCTTTGAGGGAGCGAACTCTTGTTCCTGAAGGCGGGGCGGAGGGTGCTGGCGAAGGCGCGGGATGCAAACATCGTCTCTGGTCTGGGTTGAACGCGCGAAGGGGTACGAGGCGGCGTTGGGGTTAGCAAAATGGAGTTTGGGTTGTGGAGGGCGCAAATAATATTCGAATGAAACGAGGTGTGGGGAGCCATGTGCGGACGCAAGGACTCTGGCGACGGTTGGAAACGATTTCAAGTAGCATAGGGGTCGAAGCTGCCAATGACAAGTAGCAAAACGACTAACGACAGCCTCACAATTGTGTGAAAAGGAAATCCCTGAAATGCCAAAGGGTTCATTTATTTTCCAGCAATCAATATAGCCTCAAAACGCAATGGAAGTCGAAAGATCTGAAACCCCGCAGCTCGAGGAGAGCAACCAGATGGAGGAGGAGGTGAGAACGACTCTTTGCCGCTTTCTAGGTTCCAATTTGGGAAAGGAAGGCCGTTTGCTCGATGGGCGGCATGGCTCTTCGTTTTGTTTTCAGAATTTCTGGTCCCCTCGGTCGTCGATTGTGGCTCGAAGTCCGCTCGGCCGGCGATAGATATCAATTTTACGCGACTAAGGAGAGTCATTCAGCTGCAGGCTCGTCCAGCCCCCCAATAACTACCCGCTAAACCAAACTTCCCCCCGACCCCCCCCTCCTCCCCTGCCAGGCCGTTAATGTCTCCTACCAGAACCTCGAGTGCCTGGCTGACCAGGGCATCGCCGCGGCGGACATTCAGAAGCTCAACGAGGCGGGGTACCACACCATCGAGTCGATCGCTCATGGTAAGCCCTACCCATTTCACGTCGTCTCCCTCCACCGCCCTCTCTCACCTTTTCTCTCACCCCCCCCCCAACTTTTACAGCCACCGTTCGCAAGCTCTCCGAGGTCAAGGGAATCAGCGAGAACAAGGTCCTCAAGTTAAAGGAGCTGTGCAAGTCCATGGTTCCCATGGACTTCAAGACGGCTGCCGACGCGTTGGAGGACCGCAAGTCCATCGTCCAGCTGACGACCGGGTCCATCGAGCTCGACAAGCTCCTCGAGGGAGGAATCGAGACCGGCTCCGTCACCGAGGCCTTCGGCGAGTTCAGGACCGGAAAGACGCAGCTCTGCCACACGCTCTGCGTCACTTGCCAGATGGGAATTCAGGACGGAGGAGCCGAGGGCAAGGTGAGTGAGAGTAGAGTAGGGTGCTAGTAATGAGAGGTACTGGTGATTGGAGTGATGATGATGAAATATTTAAAGGTTGTAGTGAATCTGACTACGGTACCTTCCACGTGCAAACGTAAGAGAAGCGCTTTGAAGAGAGACCAGTGGATTCTACGGTGTCCCCAATAATGCGACTGAGAGCAAACAAAATCAACACCATCGTCGCCCCACAAATGAATCCACCCATTCACTCCACACTCATCCCCAACCACCCCCACTCCACCCCCAGGCCATTTACATTGACACCGAAGGAACCTTCCGCCCCAAGCGCCTGCAGGAAATCGCCGAGAGGTTCGGCATGGACCCCGACATGGCCCTCGAAAACGTCGCCTACGCCCGTGCCCACAACTCCGAGCACCAGATGGAGCTCCTCAAGATGGCCGCCGCCATCATGGCGCAGGACCGTTACGCTCTCATCGTCGTCGACTCCGCCACGGCCCTCTTCCGTACCGACTACTCCGGCCGCGGAGAGCTCTCCGAGAGGCAGATGATGCTTGGCCAGTTCCTCCGCCAGTTGACCCGTCTAGCTGAGGAGGTGAGATAAGTACACGCGCTGCGAGATTTTGACTACATTGTTTAAGGTGTGCTCGATGATGAAATATTTAAAAGAGTAATGATTATCTGACTACGGCGACTTCCACGGCAAAACGTAAGAGGAGCGCTTTGAAGAGACTCCAGTCTTTGCTGGAGCGGCGGCAATAATGCGACTGAGAGCACACAAACAAATCCAAATATTCTTCGCCTCGCTAAATTCCACCCACCAATCGACTCCATACTCACTAAATCTCCCCACACACACAAACACACACAGTTCGGAGTCGCCGTCTTCATGACGAATCAGGTCACTGCTGACCCCGGAGGCATGAGCTTCGCCAAGGACAGCACCAAGCCGATCGGCGGCAATATCATCGCGCACGCTGCCACCACCCGCCTCCGCCTCCGCAAGGGCCGCGGCGAGAACCGCATCTGTACGATCTTCGACAGCCCCACTCTGCCCGAGGCCGACGCCCAGTTCGCTGTCGGTGCCAACGGCATCTGTGACGCCACCGAGTGATCGTAGTGTAGTTGTTATTGTTATTGTTATTGTTGTAGTAGCTCCTGTTGTTGTAACCCTAGTAAGCCTTTACATTTAAATGTCATCATCTTTTTATTCGTTTATCATTTTATTATTATTGTATAGAACATGAACCCTCCCATTCTTCACCTCCCCAGTCCTCCTCCCCTTCGGCTTCCACCCCGCCTTCCCGGAAGCTCTCTAACATGGCCGAAAAACTCTCGTTGAACTCACTCACGAGACTCGTCAGACTACCGACGCCGTCGTCAAAAATGTTGCACAGGTTCGCGACTTTATTATCGTTCCAGACCAGAGCTTTCGTTCTCTTCTTTGTCTCCAATTTTACACCTAATCCGTCAACGTGCCTGAGCCACGTTCTCAGCACGTCGCCGTGGCCTTCCGTTTTCACCTCCACGCGAACCTGATATTCCTCGGTCGTCAAAGCTCCGCTAAAAACGTCGGGCAGGTGGTGGAAGGCGGCGTTAATATTGGCACGGCTACGTTCCAGCCAACTCAAAAACCCATACAAAATGTGAGGTCGCGGGGCCAAGAAAGATGTTTCCTCGTCGCGGTGGCGAATTCCCAACCTCCCCTCCAGTAAAGTCTCGAACTCTGCCCGAAAGACGCCATTGAACAACGTCTCCGAGTCAAGATCTGCTAAACCTAAAACCTCCCGCAGCCTTTCGAGGTTCCATATCATTGCCTCTCCAGCTCTTCCGTACGAATAAATCCCCTCCTCGTCAATCAAATTCGGAGTAAAATCTAGACGAAACGTCTTTAAAAACGAGCTCACGGACACATCAACCGTCACCCCGTTCAACAGAACGTTGTCGGTATTCAGCGATCCATGAACGAAGCCGAGGGCCTGCCAACGAGCGCTTGATTTCGCATTTGCGGCGACAGTTGAACGGAAGAAGCACTCTCGACGACAATCACAGTTGGGGTGGACGATTTTACAGACCTCGTCAAAATCATCCTTTGACATAACCGAACCAAGGCGGAGGATGGATCTGGTCCTTGGATCGAGTTGGCGGGTCAAGACTCCGCCTTTCATTACTCTATATTCCTCGCCCTCGTAGAGATAATCTCTAACGACCCGATCACTATGACAAGGCAAGAGGTGCAAGTAAGCAGCTTCAACGGTCTCGATTCCTACCGCATTCATAAACTTCGTCAGGAGAAACTCCCTGCACGAGTGAGAAAACGTCGCCCTGCCGTCGGTTCCAGGTCGCGTGAACACGGTGGCGCCAGTGCCTTTTGCGTTGTAGGAAGTGCCCTCAACCTCGAAGTTGTGGGATCGACCATCGCCCAAGACCGTCGATGGATCACGGAACTGATGGCCAGAGTAATTATATGCGATGGTAGGCAACGGGTCGATTCCGAGGACGGTGCTTATTAGCGAAGGATGAGGTGGAATGTCGCCTTCAAAGAAAGGGAAAATGTTGGTCTCGCCGTCGCAGCCCTTTCCCTTTCGCCGAGGCGAGTGGGTATAGGGAGTGGGCAGGTAGCACTCTCCGCTGCCTACTGGGCCGTCGTCGCAAACTTCAGGAGCTTGGCACGAACATTTTTTTCCGCAGAGCAGCCCATAAGCATTGTCGACACAATTTAGGAACAATGAAGATCGTTCTGTGGCTTCTGCGTTGAACTGACCATGTGCGGTGGTGAGCAGAGTCAGCAGAGGAGTCCAAATTTGCATTTTATCCAAGGTCCATTCCGTATTAGAAGGTTTGTAAAGGATTGTAATTGTAATCTAACGTCGCAGTGTGTTTCTGACGTTAATATGATAGATAATTATAACGATAAGACGCTAATGGGACGCGTGGAATAGTTCGTGTGATGAATTATCGATACAAATTAATGAACCTTTTTGTGTGATTGTCCTGCAAAAGAATATAGCGACTTTTATCATTCATTATTACGCAATATGTCAAAAAGAACGCCTGGAGATCGTCCGAATGTAATTTAAATACCAGATCCGAACGATTTAGAGCTCGGAGATGACGAGGAGGAAGTATTTGGAGGTTCAGAGTTGGATTCTGTATCCGACGAAATCCCAGCCGTCGGAGGCGATGATTTCATGCATACAGACGACTTTAAGCGGCTGTTCGTTGGTTTCGTGATGGTTGATACTTTAGTAGCGATGAGGTGGCTTGATAGAAAATGGCACAAGGTAGTTGAGAAGAAGCTGACTGAGTTTGAAGATGAGCCTTTCGGCGAGATTATTGTTCATGGAGGAAATGATATAAGTAATGATGAAGCTGAAGCTTATGCTTATGCGAGGAAGCAAAGGATGAACGAAGTAACGAAGGTCGCCTTCTCTCTGAATATTACGAAGGTCGGACTTGGTGTCTGCTACTTCGCTACCAATCTCGTCGTTGTAGACATCCCCGAAGGCATTACAATCATCAGTGATTATTCCTTCAATAGCTGCAGTAGTTTGAAAGACATCAAGTTCCCAAAGTCGTTAAAATCAATTAGTTATGGATCCTTCGCCTATTGCTCCAGTCTAGAAAAAATCGATCTCCTTCACACGAACGTTCACGTATTAGGTACATGTGCCTTCTATAATTGCACAAGTTTAAGAGAGATGAAAGTCCCAGACTCACTTCAAAATTTTGGTGGCAATGTCTTCGCCTACTGCTCCAAGCTAGTCCCCTCCGACGTTGACGTTGACGACAACGAGGCGGTTGTCGCTTACCTCCGCTCTTTACAATAATTCGCCACATGCAACAATATTTACAGTAAAAACAACAACCCACTATTCCACTATTAAAAACTACCATATATTCCTGTTGAATTCATGTAACGTTTTTTGTTCTTTTCAATCTGATTCCCTTTCATAATAATGACAATAAACGTGTTGAAATTGCAGAAACAAAATAAAAAATGAATCGTTTTTGTTTTCAATTAGGGCTGTTCCCTGCAATCATTCGTGGTTAAAATTGTGTGTGTGTGTGGCCGTGGCTATGGTCATGGGCTAGTTCAGGTAAGGGAGCCGAAGACGTCCGAGTCCGCACAGATCCTTTTATGTTCACGTCTGAGGATTGAGGCTCCTCGGGCGATGGAGGGGGGGGGTTTGTGAGGGCAATTATCACATAGTGTTTCAGCGTGACAGCATTTTCCGTCTTTGGAGTGATTTATGTAGGTGCAGTCGTTAAAATCATTTCCGTCTTCGATATCTTTGCAAACATCGCTGCTCTTTGATGGAGCCTTTTTTCCCTTTTTTCCCTTTTTTCCCTTTTTTTCCCTTCATCTGGCGGGAGCCTTCCTTCTTCGTATCTTTCGACAAAGCTCTGACATTCGATTGATTTGCCATCGTGATTGTCGCGAGGGGGACGAGGAAGAGGGCGAGTGTGACGTAGCGGAACATTGTTGTGCCGTTGTGTTGCTGTCTGGTTGCTGTCTGGATGTTATTTACAGGAGGGAGGGAAGGCGAGTGTCAGAACCACCTGGTTACAGTGTCCGACACCCGAGTGTACAGCAATTGCTGTATCTAAGCGTTTTTCCGCGGCCTTGCGCTTTCTTCGATCGTTTTTGCTTAGGTTCAAGAAGCGCCGAATGGAATATTACGATCCAAACCGCCATAATTAAAGTGAAATAAAGGCAACAACACAAACAAACTCAATCATCGTCGACAATCCGACAATCAATCATCAACAATGATGATCTTTAAACACTTTACACGGCGAGCGAGTTCCGAGTATTTTAATGGTTGCGCAGTATGCTCATACCACGCCTTAATGGTTAAATCAAATTCTAGTAAAGTCAACGGTAAGAAATCCTACCTTCTTCAAATAAAGTATTTTTAGAATTCTGCAAACTGGATATTTAATGCAAAAGTTGAAAGTTGATTTGAATTTCTAAACCCACTCCTGCTTCACCTTAATAACACCTATTTCCTAATTTCTCGTGCCCTCCCACCCCCTCTCCTCACTTGCTGATCCTAACAGTCTTCCTCCCCCCCCAAACAGCGCAAATTCCCACCACCCCCACCACCCCCGCCAGCAAAATCCCCGCCGCCCAACTCTTCTTAACCCCCCCCCCCCCTTCTCCCCCCTCACCCTCAACCTCCTCCTTCAAAATCTTCCACGCCAACCTATGGCTCCCCCTCAATCCCAGATCCTCCACCATAACCGCGTAAACTGGTATCTCCTCCAGCAGCTCACTAACCCTCCCCTTATCCCTAAAAGCCTGCATGAACTCACTCTGCTCCCCTTCGATCCATTTAATATTCTTCGGCGTCAACCCTCCCGTAACGTACAAACCACCTCTCGGTATCCACTTCAAACCCGCGACTCCAACTTCACTCCCGTAAGCCCCCGCGAATACTTTCATGGACATTTCGCAGCACACGCATTTACTTGAGTTTACACTCACGACTTTACCCTTCATGCTCCCTGCGTTCTTGAACTCCTCGTAGACGTTCGGGTCGCGTTTTGAGGAGTATTTTTCGGAGAAGAACTCGTAGACGTTGGAGAGGCCTGTGCCGGATACGACGCGCTCGACGGAGACGCGGTGGCGGGAGGAGAACTTCTGACGAAGGTGACGGAGGAGCTCAAATTCTATCTCCGTTCTAAGCGTGACAATTGCGGGAAAGTGTGCGTGTGTGTTTTTTTTGTTAAGTTAGTTGAGGAAGAAGAACAAATGGTGTTCGAAACAATATTTTACTCACCTAGGCGCGAACTCAGCGTGTCCCCCTTCGCTAGCGTAGCACTCGTACTTCTCCGGGTCTCCTCCCCCCGCTGTCAAATAGCATTCTCCCAGACCCGTCCCGGCTCCGACGCAAGCTATCGGCGCCCCTTCGATTCTAAACATTATCACAGTTAATCCCGGGAAAGGTGGGGGGGGGGGGGGGTGTTAGAAACACACACACACAAACCACGGGCTTATATCGGTTCTTCCCCCCGTTTTCCCCCCCCCTTCTCACCTTTCAACGTCATTCAAAACCCTACACTCCTCCCTCGCAACCGTCAACACGCCATACCCCGCCCCAACGAAATCGTTCACGAGTATAGCCTTCTCGATTCCACCTTTACCGCCGAAATTTTCGACTATAGAGGAACCGGATATTAACCAACCGTTGTTCGTGAAGAGGACTTTGTTTTGGTTTACGGGACCGGCGGCTGCGAGGACGCACACTTTAGGTAGTGTTGATATAACGGGTTTACTGACGTAGAGGAATTCCTCTAGGATGCTTTTGAAGCCGGAGTAATTCTCGTTTAGGAAGGTGACGGTTTTGAGGATCGTGCCGGGAGTCTTTTTACCGGTGAAAGGTTTTAAGAGGGAACGGTTTAGACCTATTAGTTGGAGGCGGGTGTTTGTGCCGCCGCAGTCGCCGGAGAGAATGTACTGAGAGGAGGAGAAGAGGGACGTTAGAACGTTCGAGAGTTTCGTTAGAGAGTTTATGGAAGGTTAAAATGAGGGAAAACAATGAAATGTGAAAAGAAGGAGCAAGATCTATATAAGAGCAAGCGTGAAGTTCCAGTACTTAATCCGCGGATGTGCGCATCGCTCGCGAGTTTTTCTACGATGAAACGCTCGCTAGCAAAGATACGCCATTTACGTGTCAAATCCGTAGAGCACGAGCTGAGCCCAGGGGACCTGTTCGACCAAACCGTAGGCCTTTAAAAAAACATTATTACGTTGAGGTTATGGTATTATTAACGAGAATGCGGTAGAATGTAAGTGTTTTGAGAGGAAAGGTTGTTACTTACGTAATCGAACATGACGGTGTCTTTCTATTTAATGATGAAAAGAGGTGGAGGTGAAGTGCAAAAAAGAGGCTCCCTGGCTCTGGGATCTGAATTCTTGAGGCTTTTCATTGGCCAAGATCTGTTGCCAACATTGCTACCAAAAGAACGCTCTTTTTTTATTATGTCGAGCTACACCAGTCACCTGGTAGAAGGGGTTGAGGATCTTAACTTTGATGTTGACTCGAACGTTCCCCCAGTCAATTCTACTGAGGATAACGCGGAGCAAACGCCAGATCTGGTCCCACAGACCGTTAATTCACAGTTTATGCATACAGACGACTTCAGGCGACTATTCGTTGAGTTCGTTATGGTCGATACTTTAGTAGCGATGAGGTGGCTTGACAGAAAATGGCATGCGGTCGTTGAGAAGAAGCTAACTGAGTTGGAGGAAGATGAGCCTTACGGCAAGATTATTGTTCATGGAGGGAATGATGTAAGTTGGAGTGAAGCTGATTCTGATGCGAGGAAGAAAAAGATGAAGCCAGTGAAAAAGATTGTCTTCCTTCTGAATACTACGAAGGTCGGAGATTATGCCTTCAAGGGCGCCTCCATTCTCGGCCTCCGTTCTGTCGTGGTTGTAGACATCCCTGAAGGCATTACAAGTATCGGTGACCGTTCCTTCTTTCAATGCTATTATTTGAAATACATCAAGTTCCCAAAGTCGTTAACATCAATTGGTAGATCCTCCTTCCGTAGTTGCTTCAGTCTAGAACAGGTCGATCTCCTTCACACTAACGTTGAAGAATTAGGTGATGATGCCTTCACTAGTTGCACAAATTTAAGAGAGATGAAGTTCCCGGACTCGCTTGTAAAGTTTGGTTACGGAGTCTTCAGCGAATGCAAAAAGCTAGACCTCTCCTCCTTGACTTTCAACCCGGTTTTCACCGTTGATGGGAATGATATAAGTCGTGATAAAGCTTGGTCTGAAGAGAGGAAGGAAAGGATGAAGCAAGTGACGAAGGTCGTCTTCCTTCTGAATATTACGAAGGTCGGTGAATGGGCCTGCAGCTGGGCCTCCATTCTCGTCGCTGTAGACATCCCCGAAGGCATTACAATCATCGGTTTCGGTTCCTTCGCAGGCTGCAGTAGTTTGAAAGACATCAAGTTTCCAAAGTCGTTAATATCAATTGGTGGAGCATCCTTCGGTAAATGCTTCAGTCTAGAAAAGGTCGATCTCCTTCACACTAACGTTCGAGCATTAGGTAATTATGCCTTTGCATATTGCACAAGTTTAAAAGAGATGAAGGTCCCGGACTCGCTTCAAACGCTTAATGGCCAAGTCTTCTACGACTGCTCCGCGCTAGTCCCCTCCGACATTGACGTTAACAACGTCAACGCGGCAATCGCCTACCTCCGCTCCCTCCAGCCCCTCAAAACAGCCAAGAAGAAGAAAGCGCGCAAAAATGCCAAACCTGAAAAATGCGTGAATTGCTCCAAAACGTTCGACGTCCCCATAACCTTCCGCGGTATATCACCCAAGTGCAAAGCCTGCCGTTCGTAATACAAATGATGGTTTCACTTTTTAATTTTCTTGAAGTCTTCAATCTTCTACCCTTGGAACCTTCGAGAACATTCCCCTCCTCCCCCCCACTTTTTAAGAAATCGAAACTTACGTCGAAGGCGTGAGCGAGAGGATCGATGTCGTGGATAAATGTTCACGCGGATTTGATAAACGGGGGTCCAAGGTTTTGGGATCGGGCGTGAATGTCGGACATGGCCACGCTAAAGGGAATTTCAGTCCAAAACAACAAATTTGAAGGGGGGATATTTTTAAAAAAATTGATTTACCTACGGTATATTTTTATTCTTAACATCAATCTTTGTTCTCAGGGAAAGTGTGTCTGATTCTGACCAATTACATCTCTCAATACATTTAACGATCTTTATCTCCACATACAGTCGAATACCAGTCTATCTACATAAACTGACGTGCCCTTCGTCCAACCGCCTCCCCCGCTGCCCCCTCTCTTACCACCTCTTTTAACAACCAACTTTAGGGCTCCCCATCGTCAGTTCCGTTCCTTCCCTCCCCCAACCCCTCCCTCCCCCACTCCTCGAGAAGATGGTCCGTTCGATAAACGTGACCGTCCCCTCTACCGAGTATTCCGACACCCTCCAAATCCTCTCCACGACCTCCCACGTCCATTCCCTCGCCACCTTCCCCGGCAGCGGCGTGACTCTCTTAACCTTCAAAGCAGACGAAAGGCGCCTCCAAGGCATCCTTAAACGACTCGGCAACATAGGCGTCGGGACCAGGTTCGGCACGATCGACGTCACGGCGCTGGTCACGACCCTCCCCCCCCTCCGCAGGAGCAAATACAACGATCCTAGGAGGTACAGAATCGACGACAGGATGAGCGTAGAAGAAATCAAGGACGCCATAGACGGGCAGAGTAGGTTGACGTTCGATTTTATAGCCATGACTATGATCGCGGCCGTTATGTCGGGGAGTGGACTGGTGGGGGATAGCGGGACGACTGTGGTTGCTAGGTGAGAAAAGCGAAAGTGGTCGATTTTCTTTTTTTGCTCACCACCCCTACTTTCATTCTTCATACTTCGAACTCGTCGCTAACCCCCCCCCCCCCCCCCCCCCCC
>BRXX01000099.1:14732-69213 GCA_030267905.1 Triparma verrucosa | reverse complement strand
CTCCCCCCCCTCCCACCCTACCCTAGTATGTTGATAAGTCCTTTGATGGGACCGATTTTATGTTGCACTTTTGGGATTGCTAGTAGAAATGATGATATGATAAAGCGGGGAGTTATGAACATGTTAGCCGGGAGCTTGATTTGCCTTGGGATCGGTGCGATGATCGGGCTGTGTACGATACCGTACTATCAGGAGTTGCATATAAGTGAGGATTGGGGGGAGTTTATTAAGAACGAGGAATTGGTGGTCAGTTCGGAGATGATTGAGAGAGGGGCTCCTAGTGGGTTGCTCATGGGTCTGGCCGTTGCGGTGCCTAGTGGGGTGGGGGTGACGTTGGCTGTCACGACAAGCGGGGGGATTAACGCTCTGGTCGGAGTTGCTATATCGGCCGCGTTGGTTCCGCCGATCGTCAATGCTGGGATCTGCGTTGTGACGGGAATGTTCCTGAGCATGATCAAGGGGCAGGCTGAGGCAGGGCACAACTTTGTCTACTTGGGGTTCATTAGGTGAGAAAAATAGCAGCAACGATCGAGCAAAGAACGTTCTCTCCATTCCCCCCCCCCCCCCCCCACACACACACACACACACACACCTGCCTCTCAGCTTCCTCCTTTTCGCCATAAACACTCTCGTAATGATAATCGTCGGAATAATGATGATGAAACTAAAAAAAGTAACCACCGTCGGAGCCTCCCACAGCAACTGGGACTCTGACATGTACTACATAGGCCTAAACCGCAGCAGCTTCCTCCGCGCCGGAGTCGAAATGCACAGCCGCGACGATTTGAACGTTTCCCAGAACGGGGACAATTATTCAAAGGACGGGAGCCCGATAAGATCGGGGCAGGAAGGTTGGGGTGGTAGAATGTCAGAGGACTTACTTCAGAGTCCGCTTCTAGAAGATTCTTCCGAGGCTGTTTCAGGTCGGAACGATCAAAGATCTAACTCCTACACCGGTTGGTTCGGTAGCGTAGAAGATGATGATGAAATATTTAACACACCCTCGAAAGATCTTCACGTCGGTTCGACTCTCCGTTCTTTCATGCTGAGCGCTAGCGCGCACCTGAGAGGGGGGGAGGAGAGGATTGAGAGGAGGAGGAGGGAGGAGGAGGGGAGGAGGGATAGCACTGATATGTTCTCGCCTAATAATTTTCAGGCAGATTTGAGGGACATGGCGAGGTCGATTTCGGGGAGGGAGGAGGAGGGGGAAGGGGAGGGGGAGGGGGAGGGGGAGGAGGAGGAAGTCGTCATGGGAGGGGGCGGGGGTGGGGGGGGGTTCAGGCTTCAAGAAGATGATGATAATGGAGAAGGAGATTTTGATGAGCAGGAGGAGGAAGAGGGGAGAAGCAGTTTCTTCGATCCTTTGACTAATTAAATAAAAGTAGAGAACTTTTATAATATAATATGAAATATAAATTGTTTTTTTGACGACTTGTGTGCTAAACAGCTTCCCTTTATCGTGTCATCCACGGCCAACAGACGCAATGTGTTTTGTTTTGGCATCATCCCTACTTCGTTCAATTCTGCAAGCAGCTCTTTTCACTTATCATCCTCTCATCCCCCCCGCCACAGTAGGAACCGATCCAACAAAATTGTTACAATCCAACTCGACGGTTCCGCTCGTCCATTCCCTCGTGAAGACGCCATCCTGATCCTCTTGGCAGAAGCCGTCAGTGTCGACAGGTTTTCCGAAGTCACGGTCAATCATTTCTGGTCGGGGCACGCCATTGGGGAGCGGTGGCAGCTCCCCGTGCGCAGGGGATGGGTTGAATGGCCACGTCATCCCCCACGTTCCCCATCCAAGCCACGCGTAGTCACCGCGAGCGAGCAAGAAGAATGCGACGTCCTCTTCGAGTTGGCTAGGTTCGTTGTCCTCCACTGTCAATCCAAATAGCTTCGATTCAGTCTGCCATTCGCTCGTCGAGGAACAGGCCGCGCGCAACTTCGTCGCGCAGTTATTCTTAGTGAGGAGGTCTGGCATAGCGTTTGCGTTGCCTTGGCCAGCCATCAACGACCACGTGTACGCCCCATTGTCCACAATCGCTTGTTGAATCGCCTGCATATTAGCGTCCCATGCGTAGTAAAGGTCCCTTATGTCCTCGTCCGAGAGCCCCATGTCCTTTTGCTGATTTGCGTCGACCTCGGTCGCGCCCTGAACTGGGTCCGAGCAAGGACAACCGGGGGTCGTAGGGACGGAGGAACAGACTAGATTAGAGCACCAATAGTCGTCCATGAACATGCCATCAACGTCGGGGTGGCCAATGGCAGTGTCGGAAAGGATATGTTTTTCAAGTAACCACGGTAATAGGGAAGAATTCCTGTGGTCGAAGAGGTACTCGCCGGTCGGGTTCAACCCTGAGTTACATCCCGTTTCCGGACAAGATCCGTCAGGATTAGGGTTGTCTGGTGTCGGAACGGCAGGCGTTTGCATTTGGTCATGGTAAAAGATGGAACACTTTGTCTGGTTCTCAGGGGCGCAACGGGGGACAGCGGCGTCGACGTCCGGGTCGAATTTGAGGAAGAACCCGGAGTACGCTGGGTCGTCGAGAATTTCACGGACGCTGGTGAACCAGGGAAGGGCCTTGACGACGTTCCGGTACACCCATGAGTGGGTGTTGGGGTTGGCTGCCTTTGTCATGCTCGCCTGGTGAATCAAGCGCTCCTCGCAGTCCATCGGCTGGGACATTGCCCATTGCGACTTGGCGTTGGACCAATCGTAGCTTACGACACCAAACTCAGCCCCTCTAGTCGGATCACTCCAGCCTGATCCGTTGCACTGCATCGTCAGGGTGCTGAGGGACATGTCGTAAGTTGGCTCCCATGATGGGAGGGTTGGAGGGAGAATAGCCTCAACTGCTAGTGAAAAAAGGGCAAGAGTAAACAGAGCCAACTTCATTCTAACCAGTTATGTTTAGGTGTGAAGTGTCAAATTATTTTCATTTGCCAGAAGATCAACCAGATTCAACCATTATTTCCATATTATAAACGATGAAGCTCCTCTTACTCTTTCTCCTCCCCCTCGCCACCTCTTTCACCTTACTTCCTTCCACCTCTGTCTCAAGTGAGTATATTCCATCGTTCGTCCCATTTAATCTCGACCCTCTTACTCATCCACCACCTCAGCATCTACAGCCTTGAATGCCACTCCCATCAACCGTAAAGCTTTCTTAAAGAACACTCTAGCGTTCACTGGAGCGGCTGTAACGATCGGTCCTAACGCCGCGTTCGCAAAGTAAGTTTAAGAAGAACAACATAATCATTAAGTTGGCCAGCCGCCGAGCCTCAGCCGCGACAGTGCAAAAATAAATGTAAATTAATGTGTCGTCGAAAACTACTCCCGGCGTGCGGAATAGACGACGTTTGAGTACAACCGAATGTCTAAAAGTCTCGTTGGAAAAGACGTAGTAAATGAAATATAAAAACCTCCCACCGACAATATCGTGATCAGTCTCTGAGCTCTGATCATCTACAGCAGTCGCTACAGCAGTCGCTAACGTGCACGTCCCTCCTTCTTATTAAATAAACCTCCACCAACACTAACACTTCCACATCCCCCCCCCCTAGATTCGGCGCTTCAATCTACCCTTCCCCATCCGACGCTCAAATCGACACCTCAATCCTAAAATCAGACGCCGTCCAAGCCTCCCTAAAAGAGGTCAAGTCCTACCTCTCCGCCGTGCAGGGTCTGTCGAAGGAGCTCGACGGGAATAGCCAGGCTGATCTTATACCGTCTATTAGGAGGAATTTTGAGTTTAGTAGTGTTAGAAATAACCTTAATACTATTACGACTGTTTTCGACGATGAGGTGAGAAGATATATAACGAAAGGGTAGAGAGACGTCTTGATGAAGAGATAACGCGCGACATCCTTTTGAGAGAACACGTAACGATAAGAATACAACAAACCATACACACATACACACACACACACTCTTTAAAAAAAACCAAAACAGTTAACCCCCAAATCCCCCCCCCCTCCCCCTCACACTCACAGACTCAACGTTCAACCGACCGTGTAAACCGCATAATAATTCAGGACATAACCGAGCTCGAGGCTTCTTCGAAGATCAAGGAGGGTATACCTAGGAGTGATATTAGGTTGGGGAATGTTAGGAGTAAATTGGGGAAGTTGGAGAAGGCGTTTTCGGAGTTATTGGAGTTTACTGTTTAAGGGGAAAGGAAGGGGAAGGAGGATGGGTTTAACAAAGAGGGGGACTTATTGAGAAAGTGAAAGAAAAGCGACTTTTTGAAGGGGAAAACGAAATACGTTCTTCTTGCCTTTTTTTGTTTATTTCCTTCTTTTTCATTGTTTTGTTCTCCTCCCGACGCGTGTGTACACGTTGTTGTATTTAATTGCTCCATCCCCACCCCCAACCTTTTACTCGTAGACCATCCTTACTTTGAAGATAACTGTTGGTTCTTTGTCGAAGTTCTTCTCCTTATGTCCGAAGCTGAGTATCGCCCCCGGCCAAATGGCAACCGTCCCGCTCTTGAGAATTTTGTTGCACGCTATGACGGTCCTGTGGGTGGCCTCCTGGTCTGAGAACTCCCAGAATTTACCGTCGCGCTCGATCAAAGAGTGGGTTCCAGAGACGTTGGAGACGCCGGTTAGGCGGAGGGTCTTGCGGCCGGAGACGTTGTCGTTCTCGCGGCCTATGCTCAGGGTGGTCTTTACGGGGATGTAGTCGCCAACTTTGAAGTGGGTTATTGTGGGTTCGGACTGCTTGGTCACTTCGAGGCCGACGGACTTGACCTTGGAGGGGCAGAGGGTCACGTAGGTGTTGACGACGCCGCAGTGGAAGCAGACGGGACCTTCGACGGTGTGCACTTCGCCCTCGGGGAGCTTCTTGGGGGCGGCGCAGCCGAGAGGACCGTCGCCTGCGAGGCCGAGGATCGTCGTGCCCTTGCTGCTGCCGAGGTCCTGGCGACGGGGCGGGGACCTAAGCGTTAGCAATTTAACGAGAGAGAAAAAGAAGGAAAAAAGGACCACGCAACCGCAACCGCCCTTTCCTCTCACCTTGGCCTGCCACCTCTTCGACCCCTCGTCCCACTTCAACTCTAGATGCAATGCTGAGCAGCCGTCGTCGTTGCTCTTGTGCGTGCTCCCCTGGCTGGAAGATCTCCCCACGATGATGGGCTTCCCGTCTGCAGTCGCCTTTAACGGAGTCGAGACGGTCTCCTTCCCATCTGCGAGGATGAGCTGATAGTTACCATCCCCGTCGGGAGGCTCGAAGGTGTCCTTCGCCTCTGCCGGCGGAGGCTCGTAAGGCTTCGATCCTCCGCCTCCCATCAGTTTAGTATTTTCCCCTTCCCCTAGCAAATGGTCAGGTCTGTTACTGCACTCTCTATCCTGAGGAGGTTGGCGCAAAAAAACTGCTGTTACAAATCTAGAGACGTTTTTAGTATAAAAATGACTGATAAACGTATCTCGATTAGAACTCGTAGAGGGCTCCAAAAATAGCGAGGAAGATCTTTCGAGGTCTTAAGCTTCTTGCCAGTATTACACAATCTCAGAGTTGACTCATTTCACTCATAATACATAATACTCATAATCGGACACATATGATAAGATGCATTTTACCTGGGTACCCAACCCTATCAGATGTTAATATTGGGTTTCTTGAGATTTTATACGTACGTTCCAGGCCAATTTACTACGTGAAAGTAGTTATTATACTAGGAGAAATCGGCTTTATTCTCAAAAAAATCTTGGGTAATTAAAAAACTTAGGGTATTACCCAAGTCTCGGGTTGTGTTTTTCATTTCTGATTAAAAAAAACTAGTATTTATTAAAAATGCAAAGAAATCTAAACAATACAACTGACACAAAATCTAGTTCACAATCCCTTGAAGAGGCTATTCCAAATACTCCTTCACAACCTATTGCGGAACCTATTGCCGAACCTATTGCCGAAACTAGTGCCGAAACTAGTGCCGAATCTGTTGCCAAACCTATTAATGAAACTTTTTCTAAATCTGATACTGAGCCTCTTCTAAAGCTTGATTCGAACATTCGCATAGATTCAAAAGAATTTGAAAGAAGAACTATTCACAATTATTGTGGAGAAGATGGACATTGTCTCAGTATCCGGATGAAAGGTGTGTTTGTCCCTGCTATTTTTCTTGGCTGTGTTGAAGGCACGTGTCTTCTATCTATACATGAGAAAGGAATCAATTGCAAATGCAAGGTAGACATATCAGATTTAAATGAAGTTAAATAATTCCGAAGTCAAAAAATTAGAAATCAAATAATCGGAGCGCATTAAACTCTAGAAATGTTAATTCATTCTTTAAACTTAAATCTCACCCAGGTATGCGTAACTCAGATTGACAAAAACTCAAAAACTCAATCCTTCTGTTTTCATTTGCAAATAAGTCCTCCCTTTCCCCCATTACAGCTGATACTCTCCACCGATCCATCCGCAAAATTCATCCTTGGCCTTCCCTAGATCATCATTAACGACAACTTTATCGAAGTTCCCATCCACCTTCCCGTACTCGATTTCCTTCGCCGCGTTCCCCAGCCTTCTCTTAACGTTATCCTCGTCCTCGGTCCCCCGGGCTCGGAGCCGCGCCTCGAGGGATGGAAGGTCGAGCGGCGAGATGAAGAGGAATTTTGCGCCGGACATCTTACCACTAGAGACGTGGGCCTTTATTGCCTTGACTCCTTCCACGTCGATGTCCAATAATAGAATGGCGCTGAGAGGGTGAGGGGATCAGAGGGTGAGAGGATGAGAGGATGAGAGGATGAGAGGAGGGGGTGGATATCCTAATATCCGTTTTGTGATTATATATATAAGTGACGAAATGCGTTACAATCCCACTCTTCAACCTCACCTGTTTGTCTTCTTGCTGAAAACCTCGTCGGTCGAAGTGCCGTACTTGTTCCCGTGAACTGTTGCGTGCTCAAGGAACGAGTCTGACGCCAGCATCTTGTCAAACTCCTCCTCCGAGACGAAGTTGTAATGGACACCGTTCTCTTCTCCCTGCGACAGAGGCGGATTCGAACGGCGTTAGAAAATACGGAACATTGAGTGGGTTCTCGAAATGTCTCTCCTCGCCTCTTTCCCTCCACCTTCACACATTACACACATCCCTTACAACCAGGGTCGTAATGTCCGTCGGTCAAACCTTCACAGGTATTTGGTTTCTCCTCACCTCCCTGGGCTCCCTCGTCGTATAACTAACACTAAACCTAAACTTGCCCTCCCACCTCGCCTTCAATTCCTTGATGAGAGTACCCTTCCCCACTCCACTAGGGCCGCAGACGACCAGAGGCGCTGGACCTCCTCCTGTTCCTCCTCCTCCTCCTCCTCCTCCGTTGGTTTTAGCTAGCGAGCTAGGCGTCGGAACTATGGGAGTCGTGTACGTTGCTAGAAGTGCTCGAAGGCGCCTGACCTCGTCTAGCGCCGTTTCTGAGGTTTGCATAAAATAGGGTTAGCGGCGGCGGCATAAAAGAGGGTTAGCGCAGCATTAATGTATTATTTCTGTTAGGGTTCTAAGTTACGACGCGTATCAATACGTGTGGCTTATTGTCGTCCGTCCTTCGTTTTCTATGCTGCGCTGTGCCATAATGCTTACTACTGTAATGCGTAGTAATGGCACTTATAATGCCACTGCTGCACTGCAATCGAGCCGTCCTAAACTCACCCTCAGTCAGGTCCGAGCCGTCTGCTGGTTTCTCCAATTCACGTGCGATTATTTCATCCTTGTTTATAGCACTCGCAGATGCACCCATTTATGAACGGAATAATTAAAAAATAAGAGCTGACAGTAGACGCACTGGACAACTAGACGAGACAATCACAAAAACTCAGCTCCATCTCAAGCCCATCTGCTTTCTGACTGGAAATAAAACTGTTGTTATTTCCACCCATCAATACCCCTTCCCACCACCCGACCCCTATCTTACCCCCATTCACCCCCCGGCGATCCAAATCCGCGGCGTTTAAACACCCTACTTGCTCTCTACTGGACCTCTCTGTTTTCCAATCACCCCTTCTCCTTGACCGAATAATCCCCTTCTCGCGCCCGTAGGCGATCTTCCCCTGGTCGTCCCCCTCCATAATCCCCTCGCCCCCTTTGAAAAAAATGATCCCCTCCCCATCCCCCCCTCGGCTTCTTCTCCTGCTGCTCCTCTTCCTTCTGAACACTAGCCCAACTTTCGCAGCCACCTGTAGAGGCGGTTTCGGTTCGTCTCTCAGCACTGACGGAACGGTTCGTTCGTCTTCGACTGAGACTTCCATCAAGTTTTACGGTTGGAACCGGAACTCCGCCGACACGAAATGTTACTTCGTCCTTGCTCCTTCTCCTCCCCCGCAGTATATTGATGTCTCGATAGAGACTCTTCCGTCTTTCCCTGGCTTGTTGAGATTTCTAACGCAGGAGTCTCCGGATGCTTCCATCGTTCTAGCTACCCAGCTCGCTTCGGGCGTGGTGAAGCCCTTCCGATCACACTCCTCCACCCTCACAATAGAGTGGGACAGTACCTCCGACGGTGACAGCGAGTTCAATATGAGACTTTCCTACTCCTCGCCTACCTACAATCCCACGGTCAAAGGAACCGGCTTAAACTCGGTTTTGTATCCGAGGTTCGACCCTAGCATCTTCGGACAAGTCTACAACAACGCGAATGGCACCGATGCTCTCATGCTTCTGCACCAAGCAAGCGGAATAATAAGTAGTCCTACTGTGTACGCGAATCCTGATTTTAGTGATAGACACGGCGAGACCTCAGAAAAGGTCTTGAACCCCTTGTTAGATTATAGATGGTTAATAACCAAAGAGGCCTCGGACTCGAAGCGACTGTCTAGCAAGGTCACTTTAATGTGCGATGATATGTACCTGCCTGATCCTGGCGACTCAATAACAGGTGAGGACGCCAACCCACCCCACCCCCCACACAACACCCAGTCTCGCTTAAAAGGGTCGTCTTAACTAACCTGTTACCGCCGCTCTCAAAACTCGTCTCCTACTCATACGTCGTCGCCCGTCGCAGTGTACGACGGTGATTCCACTGACGATACTATCCTCAGCTTCATACAGGGGACAGAGTGCCCCGAAGAGTGGATCATGAGCACCTTGACGGCGAGCAGTAGTATGTTGATAGTTTTGAGGACGGATGACGAAGATTATAGAGGAGAGTTCCAATTTAGATGGAACGCAGATGGAGAGGGAGCCAGGTGCAGTAACCAGTTCCCGATAGAGTACACCATGACCTCCGGCAAGTTCACTGACGGCACAAACTCAAAAAGTGAAATGTGGAGGAGGTGAGGGAGCCTGTAAATTCGTTAATTCGGCACGCACGACATTCTAACGAGTCCGCTTTTTTTTTTACTTCGCTCCGCCTTCACCCCTCGCTACGCTCGTCGCTACTCTCGTTGCTACTCTCGTTGCTACTCTCGTTGCTTGCACAGCACGTACTGCACATGGATCGTTAAGCCCACTGGAGAACCGGAGACGGTCAGCATTTATTTCAATAGGTTAGGAATCAAGAACTCCGCGAGTATGGAGATATTTGAAGGGTTCGAAATGAGCAGCGCCAACCTGCTGTTCAGTTGCAACGGTTGTAGCAAGGTCGCTCCAATGGCTTTCGAGACCTTGAAAAAAGGTTTCACGATCACGATGGATAGCAAGAGCACCCCCGGGAGCGGGCAGGACGACAGCTGGGGATTTGAGATTGAGTATTATAGTAGTGTTGAACAGCCGGTAGGGGCGGGGGATAAAACGACGAACCTAATTTCGGGGTCGTCCGTTGCGATAATTCCCCCCCCCCCGACATCATCGCCGCCAGTCGGGCTTAGAACCTTCCCCAAGAATGTGTATGAGTGGATCATTTCACCGCCGGATCTCGAAGATCAGGTCGACGACGTTGTTTACGTTTCGTTCTCGAGACTTGACCTTCCCTGCACGGCCGGCAAAAGACCGAACATTACCGTCATAGATCCAACGGGAACGATGGGAAATCCTCTCTACACGACGCTGGATTGTGACGCCCTTCTTCCCTATCGATGGTTCCCATCTCCTCGCTCTGCACAGATCCTCCTGCACGGCAAAGGTGCCCAAGGTGACATTGAGTTTGGGTATCTTTCGAGGGCCTCTCCCTACAAGTGCAACTACCCAGATAATGAGGAGAGCGCCGTGCTTCGTCACCCTAGCTTTAAAATTTTGCAGGACAACGATTGGGCTGGAGGAGTGCCATCCGTGCTCCAGTGCACGTGGCGCATTTCCCCCAACGGTGCCGATGGATGGACGGGCGCCTTTGAGTATCTCGACCTCCGAGACGGTGGGTGGGTGGAGATATTTGACAAGGATAACTCCACGGTTTGGAGTTGTGATGGGTGCATGATAGGACCTGGCAAGGTCAAGGTCCAAAGCGGAGGTGGGATAAGGTATGGAAGTCTCGGTGGCGAGGCTGCTGGCTTTGTGTTCTGGTATCATGGGCACTACGACTCGGACACTTATGGAATTGGTAACAAACGTGAGAAGGTCGATTCCACTTTCGGCGTCGGCGTCGCGTTTCCCACCAGAACCCTCGCCTCAACCGCGAGTCCCCCCGGCCTGGTGGACTACTGGATCGAGATACCTTGCCCCGAAGACACCTTGACCATCTATCCGAACATGTTGGACCTTCCCGCAGGAGCCACCATCGGGGTTTACCATGGGTCCTCTAAACAATTTCTTCTGAACCTGACCTCCTCCACCTACCTTTCCGAGTGGATTACAATAGATGACAACGCCCACATTCGGGTGGACTCTCCCGCTCAGCCCTTTGAGTTTTCTTTCATGCACCACTCTTACTACTCGACCTATTACCCAACCCTAACGTCCCACTGCGGCCTTCCCTTCCCGTCGATTGATTTGGGAGGCCCTTCCTTTTTGTTTTCTGACGGTTCAAAACATGTAGCGCTCCCCTTTCAGAGCTGCACCTGGAAACTTAAGAACGCCGTCCTCACGTTCGAACGAAATCGGCACCCTTACGGCCATCTTTCCGTCTATGACGGGGAGAATTTGCTATTCGAGTGCAAGAGGTGCAGTCATTTGCCTGACTCGTTCGTCATAATGGACGGAAGAGTGGAGTACTCGACTGGCAACAAATCCACGCTTTTGCTGGAAGACGGAGAGGCGGAGGTCGGAATAAGGGAGGGCTTCGAGGCATTTTATCGCAGCAACGCGGCTCCCAAAGCGTTCCTCCCTACCTGGGCAGGGGATAGCTGGGAAACAAACAGCGTTAATGAACAGGATTGGGAAACACTCACGATGCCAGGAACAGTGACCAACAACCGCAATGAGATGGAAAAGTGGATCTGGAAGGTTGAGCTGGGCGGCTTGGAGGAGGCGAAGACGTCGCTAAAGGTCGGGGATGTTCGCGGGAAGGGGTGCGGCAGTGATGTTGAGAATCATGAGGTTGACCTCTCGGGACAGAGGATAGCTCAAGCTCAGTCCCTCGACCTTATCAAAACTTGTGGCATCCTGGATCGGAGTGCAACTAGGAACGCTACTGACTTGGTGCTCGAAGGCCACAACTTAAAATTCGACGCCTTCGGCTCTTCTACCAAGCGAGTCGCCTACACGAATCTTCCTACAATTGGTGATCGAAGGTACTACGCTGAGGAGGAATCCGATGTTAACGGTACCAAGACCGTCAAGCCTGTCTGTCGGCACGACTTCGAGATGATGGTGAACGAAAACGTCAGTGATGCGTTTGGTCCTGCTATTCCACAGGCTGCTACCTGCCAATTCCTTCTTTCTCCCAAGGATAGGCCAGTCGAGGCCAAATACGTCAACATCAAACTCCGCGAAATCGATTTTCCGGCCAGCCATTCATTTGGTGTCTTCGCCGGAGCCTCAGAACTCGGTCGTCCCCTATTTTTGTGCGGTCCAGACTATGTATTCCAACCACCCGTTGAGTCCGATACAATGTACAGCAACCCGTACGAAAGTCACGGGCCCATTCCTCCTCCGGACATTGCAGACGGCTTTTTGGATTTCTGGGCGCCTCTCTGGTGGGAGAAAATGGATTACTACCAACAATTGATAGGATTCTCCTCGACCTGCAACGAGGCGCCCTTTCAGGCCCTGAGGTCATCGTGCGGGTCAATGTTTGTCAAGATGAGCACGAACCAGACTTCGTTGGACTCGAACATGAACTCATCCACCCTTCCAAAATTTGAGGCCGACCTCTACTGGAGCGGACGTAAAACCGCGGAGGAAATGCTCGACGTTCCGTGGACTAAGTGCTTTGACGATCCTCTGTGGGAAGCAGAGCCCGTGGTGTATGAGGAACCTGTGTACATCTTAGTTTTCAAGACTCTCGGTTATTTCTTTTCTGGCTGTCTACTCATAGCTATGATCGGCGGAACGTATTATTACTTTGAATACTGGCTGCCTAATCAGCATTTGCGTGATGCCAAGAAGACCGTTGTGAAGATGGTCAAGGCAAAGAAGATCCCGCACGCTCCTTACACTCCCATTATGAATATGCTAAAAAATAAATTTCTGAAGGTGGGTGAGTGCAGCATTTGCTTCGGCGACGAGAAAACTTTCCGGCTCGATGGCTGTGGGCACCAAGTTTGTCCTGATTGTCTACGATCCTACGTCCACACCGCCCTCGGAGATGCGAGTATGTTCCCCATCAAATGCCCGATGCACCACACTGGGTGTTTGACCGTCATCGAACCAAAGTTCGGCCAGCGCGTCCTCAACAAGGACGAGTACGAGCGCTTCAACCTGTTCAACGATAGGGCTGTTTTCGGAGACGGGATGGCCTGCATCTTCTGTGGAAATTTCGTTATCTTTCCCGACAGAATGGGAGGAGTCATGGTTGCCTGTCCTTACTGCCGACAGCGCTTCTGCATGAAGTGCAAGGTTGCTTGGCACGTGGGGGTGGATTGTACGGAGGAGGGCAAAGACGAGTTGGAAGAGTGGCGCAAGGCCCACGGAGCCACCCGCTGTCCCGGTTGCTTCAAGGTTATTGAAAAGGACGACGCCGAGACTTGTAATCACATGGTGCACAAGGCCACTGACAGCATACCGTGCATTCAGGAGAGAACTGACTTCTGCTACTGCTGCGGTCTGGAGGTAACGCCCGACTACCCTCACTACGAGCAAATTAATCCGTCTGTCAATCATTTCCCCGACGGCGTTTACAATGACTGTAGGGTGGTGCTCGAGGGTTTCAGCGTTGCGATCCAGAACAAACCGAGCAACAGGAGGCGACACAGCACTGCTCGCGCCGGGAGAAGGAACAGGGGTGCTGATAGCGGTGGAGGTGACGATAGGGGAGGGGCGAGACGCCGGCATACCGAGGCGGCGGGGAGAGGAGGAGGAAGGCGCAACACGGCTCTTGTCGTGCCCGTTGACCTCCGTGCCGCCCTCGAACCTCCGAGGCAGGAAATAGAAAGGCCTGTAAGGATCGAGGAGTTAGACGATGACCAAGGCATCAGGGATAATAACTTGGGTGCGATCGAGAACGTGGAAGAAACTCGCACCTCAAGAATTGCCCAGGCAAGGGCAGAGAGGCATGGGAGAAATGCGCAGCGGTACCGGGCCCGAGAGAACAATTCCCAGGAAGCCGAAGACGAGCAGCTGCTGCGCGAGACTGCAGCCCTCGCCAACCGTGCCACTGCAGGTGGCCACCATCGGAGGCGTCACTCAACACACGGCGTCGGCGGAACGGGCAGGCCGCCTGCTGGATCACCCAGTCGACTTCGACAGAGAAACAACACGCAAATGAACCGAAATAACAGATAGGAATAGATAAAAATGTAATAGAAAAAATGTAATTATAGAGTATGTAAGCAATTTGTTCAACTACAATCTGTTGCGCATGGTTAGTTTTCTATAATCACAAAATTCAAACAATTTTCTCCTCTCCCCTCCCCCCCCATCCACCCCAAAACCGATTCTCCTCGAAATTTAATAGTACTCCTCATTGTCGCCGATGATGAAACTAGTCTTCTGCAGCGCACTCTTGAGCTTCTTGGCGTGTGCCCGGTCCTTGGCGGGGTCTCTTCCCTCCGTGGCAGCCGCGCCGCAGATCCGTTGCGTCCTCATCAAGTCAGTCTCCCACACTATCTCATCGTGGCCGAGCTCAAAGTGGCACTTTCGAAGGTCCGCCTTGACTTCCTGGGCGAGGCTCCCCCTGACAGACTCCATCTCCGCAGTGGTGTAAGTCCTGTATCCCCTCTGGTGGTCCGTCTCGTACTTGATCTTGTCTTCTCCCAGGCTGTAGTGGCAAGCCCGCAGGTCCTTCTTCAGCTTGGCGGTTTCATCCTGTGTCCTCTGGAAATCGTTGTCGTTCTTTCCCCTCACTCCGGCGGCCATGCCCTCGTGGGCGCAGCTCTTGTAAATAGGCATGTCGTTTCCGAAGTACAGACTGCTCTGCTTGATGAACTTCTCAACCTCCTTGTTGAGCACTCCAGTGTACTCATGGATGTGGCCGGTAGGATCCGCCATCTTCGAGTCCTGCGTGTAGTCGATGGGCTCGCCCTCTCCCCCGAAGCTGATGTTGGTGTGAAATTTCAGATGCATCTTCATGTCGTGCATCTTCTTCTTCTCCGCGGCGATGTCCCTCTTCTCAGCCCTGAGGATGTTCTTCTGGCGGAACTGGGCGTCCGTCTGCCACTCGTCCTCGTCGAAGCCAAACACAATGCTCGTCTTCGTGTTTGCGATCTTCCTGGCCTTGAGCCTCTCCGCGATCACGTGGCGGGGCTCGAGCTCATCGCGGCGGGCGACGATAGCCCGGAGTCCAGACTCCGTTGTTGTGTCAAAGCGCTTGGTGGGCATAACTTCCGGTGTTCTGGGGGTGAGGGGGGGAGAGGAGGGGGGAGGGAGGGGGGGGGTCGGAGAGAGTTAGAGGGCGATGGAGGGAGGCGGTCAGGGTGTGAAATAGATCATTATGGTCCACAACAGCAGAAGGACGGAAAACCTTGTATTTTGGGGGTTTCCGCGAATAGATCGTGTGGCATACGGGTTGTGCCTGGAGGGCGCAAAGCTATTGCGAAGAAGTCTGGTTAAATTTCGCGGAGACTTACTCTTCTAATTGTGAAAACGGTTGGAACAGTTGATAAGAGTCTCAACTCCTCCTCTCCTCCTCTCCCTGCCTGAAGAGAATTGTCCTGGATAACTAGGGTGGTCTTGGCGAGGTCGACGTCGCACACACACACATACTCAGTCCCCTCTATCATTTACCCTTGCTGCTGCTAAGAACGTCATGGCGGAGGAAATCTTCCATGCCCCGACTGGTAAGTCCCCAATAGGTCTCTCAAAGTCGTTGTGTGCTAAACTCCTTGCCTCTCTAACTCCTGCCTCCTGCTGCGTGCGCAGACCGACAAGTTTGGAAGTGTCCCCGAGACAAGAAGATGACTGACATCATGGAGGTCAGCAAGGCCGGGGATTCGTTCTTTTCTCAGATGGGCGGCGATCATAAAATGGCTGTGACTGCTTTCAAGGTGAGCCTCGAGTGTGAAGGAGAACTCCTGTTAGGGCCCCTCGCCCCTAATCCCCAAGCCTAACGACCTAACTAACCGGTCCTGTGACCACTGCTGTTCTCGTCCGTATCCCTCAGGGTTATACACCGTACTACAAAAACGCAGTCCAGGGCAGGCTCAATCATGGCAGCTCTGGGCTGCGGTGGGCCGAGCAGCTGCTGCAGGGCATAAGGGACGACGATCCCGATATGTGCGGCGTGGCGATGCAGCACGATGGCAGTTCCTTCGGGATTAAGGTGGAGCAGAGGGGTCTCGGGGCTCCTTTTCGATTCGAATCGGCAGGTTTCTTCACTCAGGCTCAAATCCAAGAGAATGTGGACGACTTGACGAAAAAGTTGACGAAACGAGTCGAGGACAGCAAGATCTTTGTTTCGAATAACGAATGGACGCAAATTCACCAGTACATTCAGAACGCCGGAGCTTACTCGGACCCCCGCTTTAAAGTCGCGGTCAAGGGAGACTCGGCGTTGATGATCGCTGTGAGGCTGAGGTCGTTCAAGGCTGCAAAGTACCTGCTGCGAAGCGGAGTGGACGCCGCCATGACGAACGCAAAGGGAGAAACCATCGCAGAGGTCATCGAGAGCAAACAGGCAGAGATCCTGAAGGAGAGAAATCACATTCGGTTCTTGAGGGTGCAGGCCAAAAGCATCCGGCAAATGGCCCTGAGTCACGAGGACCACATGGCGTTGCTTTCGGAGCCGCAAGTATACAATCAGTTAGAGCAGGGCTACGAGCTCTGCAAGGAGATTAGTAAACTGATGGAAGTGAGGGCGACCAATGTTAAGCTCATGGTGATGAAGCAAAAGCTGTTGGAGGTGGAGGGTAAGTCAGTGGAGCCGGAGGAACAGACAGAGATCGATCTGCAGCCGATAATCGTACAGAGCAAGAAAATCGTGGACAAGCTCGTCAAGGACGTGTCTGAGGTGGTGGCCGAATGGGAGGGGTCGCAGCTTGCCAAGAACCGCCTGTCGCAGAAGAAGGAGCAAGCGAAGATCGACGAGAAGGCGGAGAGGATCAAATACTGGAAGACGGCTCTCTTCACTTCCGCCTGCAAGATCCAGGCCGTGTGGAGGGGGGTCATGGTTCGAGAGATGATCAAGCTGTTGACTTTGCACAGGGCCTGCACGTACGTGCAGTGCCGAACGCGCGGGTTCTTGTATCGTAGCAAGATGCGACGCGACAGGATTAACGACGTCGTGGTCATGATGCAGAGCGTCTGCAGAGGATACAACGGAAGGAAGAGGGCAGCCCGAAAGGCCGGCAGGGTATACCCCGCCACAGCGCTGATTGTCGCGCTGAGGAAGGCGTGCAAGAGCGGGGGTGATGACGAGGACAGCGGTGACGAGGGACAGGCCATACACGTCCCGGCCGTCGACTATGTCCGTGAGCTCTTCGGAGAAATGGATAAGCCGCCCCTCTCCAACAACAAAATGCAGCCAAAGGGGCAATGGGCGATGCTGCGGTACATGGGGCAGAGGAAGGCGCTCGACGAGGCAAAGACAGCGGCATTGGACGACAGAAAGAACGGCGAGGTGGTGGCCAAGCTTGCAGCCCTCTGCCTGGAGCACGGCAAGGCGAGCTCCAATTTTACCAGCGTCGAGACTCGCATGGAATTCGTCAAGAGCGCTGCCGTTCTTTACTTCAAGGCGTTGGAGGCGAAGAAGGACGTAGCTGGCGTCGCGCACATGTTCCACAAGAGGCGAGGCGAGGCCATGCTGGGCACGTTCATCGATTTTGGTATCGAGAACGACCACGCATACTTGGCGAACGCAATCGAGTCATTCACACAGGCACTGATGCAGGTCGAGTGCACAATAATACCGGACGTTTGGCTCAATAAGGCAACGGCTCAGGAATACAACGGCGACATCGACGCGGCCATCAAGACCGTTGCGGCGATGGTCCGAAAGTTCCCGAATTTTGATAAGGCGGACGAAGTCAGTATGAAGGCTGCGGCGCTTCACATGGCCAAGGAGGACTACGGAAAGGCTTGCGCCTACGTGAGGCACGCCAGTCTGAGCGGGAGGGGATCGATGTTCCTTTCGCATATGGATTTGATCCTCATCTCCGGTCGAATGAATGAGTTGTGGTATTACAAGTTGCTGGAAGAGTTCCCAGACGACGAAAGCGACAGCGACAGCGACGAGAGCTTCTACGATGGTGAGAGCGACGAGGAGGAGGAAGTAAAAACCGAGGAGGAACTTCGAGAAGAGTACGAGAGGAAGGAGAGGAAGAAGAGCAAGCCTGAAAAGTACGAGGCGAGCCAGAAAGCATACCGGTTGGTGTACCGTCATTTTGTGGAGCACCGAAATATCTGGGGTAAACGAACTTACGAAAGTTGGATACATCACCCTGCGACATGGATCAAGGTCGCAACGAGGGCTTCGCTGTCGGGGCTGTATCTGTTGGCGGAGGACCTTTACATGGAAGCCTTGTACCGTTGCAAGTGGTGGAGCCTGTGGGAGAAGCGGGCCGAGGTCGAGGACCTGGAGGATGGCCGAGAGGACGTCAGCAGTGAGGAGGAGAGAAGCAACGATGGGAGCGATTCTGACCCGGAGAAGAAGGTGGTGAACAAAAAGAAAGTCATTTTTACTACGAGCTTCCCCAAGTTGGGCGTGGGGGGTGATGAGAACGACGGAGACAGTGAGGAAGGAGACGATGATGAGGGGAAAGACCACCCACACTACCATACATTGGACGAAACGGCGGTCAGGATTCTCTTCGAGATCGCCAAGTGTAAATGGTATCACGGGAATATCGCTGAAGCTCGCGAATACCTTGAAAAGGCAAAGGACGAAGAGCTTTACACGAGCACAAAAGGAAAGCACGGCTTTATTGCGTCGGCTAACCTGCACTGGAATCCTCTTAACATGCACAAGCTGGAGAAGGAAAGAAAAGTGCCATTCCCGACCCTGATCGCAAATTTACCTCAGCTGTAATATATATAACCCAGACACTAATGAATCTGTAATCTTTTTGTATACAATAATAATCTACATGGAGTAATAATTTTTGTTTGTTGTAGTGAAGGAGATGATGGTGATGATGATCTCCCAAAAGGCAAAAGTGGCAGAAATATCATTTCAAGGCATTTCTGCTCCGTTTCGCAATCAGAAATAAAGTTCACACAAATCGTCTACCAATTCCCAGTCAAGGCGCTACAAAAACACAAGAGAGCTAAAACCTCGTCCCCAGTCATTTATAAGAGACATCAACCTGCCCCCGTTCAACTATGCCGTCTTCACCTCGTGGACGCTCAAGGGGAAAGTCCCCGGGGAAGCCCAAGGCCACGAAAAAGGCTGTCAACCCGGAGGCAGAGGTCTCCTCCATCGTCGCTGACCTCCGTCGCAATTTCGACAACGGAGTAAATTCTTCATATGAAGCGCGGATCACAAACCTCGAGGCCCTGAGAACCGTCCTCGTAAAGGGCAAGGCCCAGCTCTGCGAAGCGCTTAGGAAAGACCTCGGCAAGTGCGAGGTCGAGGTGAGAATACACGTTCCATCGCCTTCACCAACCAGCACCTTCCTCCCCTGACACCTCTTCCACTCTCCCCTCCTTCAGTCTTATTACACCGAGATGAACCTCTGCGAACACGAGATTCAGCACATGGTCGATCACCTCAAGAGTTACATGGCGCCAGAAGTTGTAGGCACTGACCTCCTCAACATTGGGGGCACCTCGAGAATTTACCCCGATCCTCTCGGCGTGGTGTGCGTCATTGGCGCCTGGAACTACCCGGTGCAGCTCACGCTCATGCCCTGCGTCGGAGGTGAGTGCTGAGAAGCCGCGCGTACGGAATAGAATGATATTCCGTTCCTAACGACATAAACACCCCCCTCCCCTCTTCGCAGCCATCGCCGCTGGAAACGTTTGTTTCATCAAGGTCCCTTCTGACAAGTACACCAACCACACCTCTCGTGCTCTCGCGGAGCTCTGCGAGGAGCACCTCGATCGATCGGTGTTCAGACTGGTCGAGGGCGCAAGGGAGATGACCCAAGCCGTGTTGCAGGAGCGCTACGACAAGATCTTCTTCACTGGTGGCTGCTTTGTCGGTAAGATGGTGGCTGAGGCCGCCGCGAAGCATTTGACCCCCACCGTTCTTGAGCTCGGAGGGAAGAGTCCGGTCTTCGTCACGGAGTCAGCTGACCTGACGATTGCGGCGAGGAGGATCTGCTGGGGTGCATTCATGAACTGTGGACAGACTTGCGTCCGCCCCGACTACTGCATGGTTGACGAGAAGGTCGCATCGAAGTTCTTCGAAGAGGTCGAAAAGAGCTGCAAACAGTTCTACACCGAATCGCCCGAGACCTCGGAGTTCTTCGGTCGCGTCATCAACGAGCGCGCTGCGGAGCGCCTCTCTGGAATCATCAACGACACGCCTAAGTCCAAGATCTGCTTCGGTGGCGAAGTCGACGTGAAGGACAAGTTCGTCGCTCCCACGCTTCTTGACTTCGGCACTGACTTTGCGGGATTCAAGAGGTCAGCTGCCATGGCGGATGAGATCTTCGGCCCAATTCTCCCCGCTGTGAGGTACACTAACCTTCAGGATGCTATCGACTTTGTCAACGAGAATGAAAAGCCCTTGAGCTGCTACTTGTTCACGACGAACTCAGCTGACAGAGAGGCTATTTTGACCAAGACGACGGCGGGATCGGC
Source organism: Triparma verrucosa (assembly GCA_030267905.1). NCBI lineage: Eukaryota > Bolidophyceae > Parmales > Triparmaceae > Triparma > Triparma verrucosa. The sequence goes on along the minus strand of BRXX01000099.1, from coordinate 49,066 downwards.
CAACGTCAACGATGTGATGATGCACATGTGCAACCCCAATTTGCCTTTCGGTGGAGTGGGAAAGAGCGGAATGGGACGGTACCATGGCAAGTTCTCTTTCGACTGCTTCACGCACTACAAAAGCGTCCTCTTCAAGAGTAATTTCGGAGACGTGTGGGCTCGTTACCCTCCCTATGATAGCTTGAAGGTCACGGCTCTCGGCGTCGTCCAAAGTACTAAGCCCGGCTGGGCCTTTGATCTTCTGAAGTTCGTCCTGATCCTCGCTGTTTTCGCTGCTATTCGCACGGACGGAAGGTTCGCCGGGTTTGCGCACAAGGCGATTTCGTTCATGTTCGAGTAAGGTCAGAGAATACATGTGTTAAAGAGGGTGGTGAAAAGTGGGAAAATTTATAAGTAAAATGTTGATGTCGTATTTCTTTTTAATTTAGAATGTCGTTCTTTTTAATTTAAGATGCCTTGTAATAGGCACCCCACTTAGTTTTTCAGACATTCATCCAAATTCATTCATTTGACAGTTGTGTGAGGAGCTCCTTTTTCTTTAACTACTGAAAGACGTTGAATTAAATTACCTGACATCAATTATAAATCTTTCTTCCCACCCCCAATCTTCTGCCCCCACTTCCTTCACCCCAACGACACAATTGAGACTTCCTGTCTCGGACCCCACCTTTCCAACCTCCCAACCTAAATTAGTTCAAAACATGAACATGTTTTCGTCGAATAATAGTCGCGAGCGACGGATCAATAAACGTCTTCCCGCCTCACCTACGCCCGACGATGAATTTGAATCTGTGAAGCCCCCAGCTTTAGGAAACTTCACCGAAGAGACCGAAGAGTTGCAGAGAACTAACCGAATTAATTTGTACCCGTACTGCCTTCGTCAGGACGAGAAGATGCAGGTGAGAGCCGGGCAACGGAACTGGTTAACTAGATTTGTCCTCGACTAAGATGCTCATCTTTCAATCCTAACTCGTCGCTTTAACACTTCTCGCCGCAGATGAGTTATTCACCTGTGAAGCATCTGAGGGCTCAGGCCTCCCATCAAAAGCATGCAGAGGAACTTGCCGCCCAGGGAATCATAGAGAACAAGAAGCTTTCTTTTGCGCTTCCCGTGAAGACTCCATTTCAACTGAAGTTGGAGGCCGAGGCGGAAGAGGTCAAGAAGCTTGAGATGCAGATGCAGAGGCTGAAGGATGAGGAGGATCGGTGGATTGAGGCACTGAAGGAGGATGCCGACGAGGAGGCGAAGAGACAGGAGGCGGAGGCCGCGAAGAAGAAGGGGCGAAAAGAATCCGTGGTAACGAAGAAGAGAAGGCCGCTGCCAGCGAGCTCTCCGCCACAGTTCCAGGTGCTGGACAACGAGACGAGCGACTTGGACTCCACCACAAACATGATCGACTGCCCGCAGTGCTGCGGCAAAATGATAAGAATACAGGACGTTGCAAGTCACGCCAAGGTGAGCCTTTTGAGGGGATTCTTGGCGTCTTTCAATGTTTGCCATTTAACATTTCAACGACCCTAACTAACAAGAACAACATCGCTTGCCGCACGCCCGCAGGTCTGCACTTCTCGGGAGATAACTTGTCCCGAAGTGGGTTGTAATGCCAGAATATTATTCTGCGACATCAAGAGCCACAAGGCGACGACGTGCAAGATTGCGATTAGGAGGCAGAAGCTTTTGGGGCAGAAGAAGGCGCGGGAGGAGGAAGAGAAGGAAGCGATGCTGGAGAAGGCAGCATCTCCGGCGAAGAAGACCAAGACGGCAGAGGAGCTTCTCCAGGAGCAGATCAATAGGGAGAGGGTTGAGAACGCAAGGGTCAGGTGGCTGCAGAGTGCGGAACTGAAACTCATGCGAATCGAGGACAGCCGGACCGACAAACGGGAATTGGAAGCCGAGCTGTTTGACGTCTTTGACATTGATCCGGACATTGCAGAGCGCGCCAAGAAGGCGCGGTTGAGGCACCAGGAAGTTGCCTGCCCGAATTGTGGTGAACCCGTCGTCGCGATGTTTCTAAATAAGCACATCAACACCGTCTGCGTGAATAGGAAGGTGCCCTGCAGGAATTGGGAGCTTGGCTGCCCGGCCTTCATTCGACTGAGGTAAGGAAGGGGCTTCGAGGAGTGAAGCGACGAGTTGGGAATGCGCCAGTTCTGTCTACTTTTTGCCTGAATTATTTAGTAGCTCCTTTTTAGATATATTTCATTCACTACCCGCTTCGCAGCATGATTCTAACTCGCGCGCTCGTCGCAGGGACCGAGCAACGCACGAGAACGTGGAGCACTTGTTGAAACCTCGGCCTTGCATTCGTTGGACGGGGAACGCCGGTTACGTCGATATCGGCGAAGAGGAGGACATCAAGCCCCCGTGGACGGCAGAATTTTGGGTGTACAGGTCCTCGGCCTTTGAATGCGCAATCAATACGACGAGAAAGGCCTTGGCGGCTGCCGAGAAGAAGGAGGAACTTCGCGAGATTGCGGAGGATTCCATGAAAATGCTTCTGAAGGGAGAGCAGATGCTTGCCGAGCTCGCGCAGAGGGTCGCGAAGAAGAGAACTCCGGAGCTCATGAGAGAGAAGGAGCGGGTCACCGAGCAGCTCATTGACATGGCAAAAGATAACGAGGCCAAAATTAGGGCGGCGGCGTACAAGAAAATAGAGTATCGAATGCTCGTCAAGGCCTCGAGTAATGCGCTCATCGAGTACGACAGGGAAGAGGGTTCAAATTTGGACAGCCTGGTCGTCAATCTCGGGGAAATCAAGGAGGCGGAACCTGAGGTCAAGTTGGAAAAGGTTGAGGAGGAAGGTGAGACGATCCAAAACTACGAGGGACGAAGCAACGAGCTGTGCATGCGTCAATTTGCCCACTATCACCGCTACGCAATTCTAACTCATGAATTGTCAATTCTCGCAGCTGCTCCAAAGAAGGCTTTTGGGCAAGGTTTTGAATTTATCGAGGCTGAAGCTGGGGCTAAAACTGAAACCGGTGAAACTAGCCGTATGGAGACTGAAACCAACGTGCCGCCAGCTGAGCAGCAGGAGGGAAGAGCGAAGGAGGAGGGAATAATTGAGGAGGCGGAGGATGAAGTTAAGGTGAAGGAGGACGTGGACGTTGACCTGGCGGAGGGGCCACCTAAGACGCCTAAAACTCCCGCCGTTCCGTACTCTGAAGTTTTAGAGCAGCACCTCCCGCACACGCCGCCCATGACGGCCGCGAGTAGTAACAGACCCTTCACGGCGGTCAATAAAATGGAACCTCCTCCGCCCGTAGAATGGCACGGCAACGGACGATCGCTCATGCAGCACATCCACGCTGAAGCGTTGTTGGTCAACGTCAACGAGAAGATGGAGGAAGACGAAATTGCGTCCTCGGCGGAGGCCAAGGCAGCAGCTAGAAGAGCCGAAGAGCATGCGAAAATGAAAGCGCAGAAGGACAAAAAGAAGGGCAAGGGCCGACGTGGGAAGGCCGACAAGGCCGACAGAAAGGAGCGGAGAAAGAAGCACAGGGAAGAGGTCCACGGAGTTAGGTTGGAGGAGCAAATCAGGCTAGAGACGATAGGTACAGGCGGCGTCGATTTGTTGGCGAGCAGTTCCAGAAGCCGCCTGGGGCTGAACCACACCAAGGAGGGCAAGCTCGGCTTCAGCGTGGCTGGGAAAGGCGAATTCACCGTCAACACCAAAGTTCCGCGCGGGGAGTGGGTCCACATCGCGTACGTCGCCTTCAAACCGCCCAAGAAACGAGTGGCCATTTACATGAACGGAAGGCTCATAGGGTACGAGGACGGCGTCAAATGCAACCTCCCCATGGACAAGATCGGCAGCGACTCGCATTGCCTCCAGGGCTTCGTTCAAGAAGTGAGGTACTGGGCTACTCAACGGAGCAAGCAAGAACTGAAGAAGTACATGCACGAGCTCCTTCCAGAGAACGCGACCGAGGAGGGCTTGCTGGGCTGGTGGACATTCGAGGAGGGAGAGGGCAGGTGAGTGACATCGCGACATATGCTTCATATGTTTCGGGAATTCGAGACTAACCTCTTCCCTCCCTTTAGGTTCGCCTTCGACGTCAGCGACCAAAGGTACCAGAGCAAAATCTGCGGCAGGGGCACCCGCTGGGTAACAGCTGACGATTTAAACGTCCCCGCCCCCACGCCCGCCTGGCGTGAACGAGCGTGCTGCAAGGTCGAAATACGTCGAGCGAAGCTAGCCAAGGCTGGAAGGACGCAGCTCGCGCCGTGCGAGTGCCCTTACGGCTGCGGGGCGCCCCTGCTCAAGAAGGATGTTAAGTTCCACACGACTTTCATGTGCAAAGAGATCGTCGAAGAACCTCCTGACTGGCTCCACGGTGAGGTTCGACGTAAGAGGAGCGAGCTCGCTGAGCTCGGGCAGAAACAAATGGAGGAAGTTGAGTGCCCAAGCGGATGCGACATGATATTGAAAAGGAAGGACGTCAAAAAACACCTTAAGGACGACTGCGAATACCGCATGATGCAATGCTCCAACCCTGGATGCACTACGTTCGTCCCCTTGATTAGGTTGAAGGCTCATGAGCAGTTCTTCTGTGAGAGCGAATACGCGGTTACGAAGAAGGAAATGGTCAAGAAAGTCAGGGAGAAGGTGGGGTACCCGACGCCGTGGAGGCTCTGGGACATGCAGAGGAACAACGAGAAGATCGAGGAGAAGAAGGCGGAGGTCGAGGAGATGAAAGAGGTGGCGCCAAAGAAGGAGGCGGAGGTGGTGGAGATTGTTGATAATGCGGATGTGTTCAATTAATTGTAGATTGTCTAGATATTGTATTTGTATATAAAACGATATTTGTTGTTCTGAATGCTTGCATGCTTGTGCTAGATTTCGTCTCAGCCGGCTCAGTTGTCGTGCGTTCAGAGTTCCTTCGCGGGTCCCTTAACTTCCAAAAGCTCCAACTTGAACACAAGCGGCGCTCCTCCGGGGATCATCCTCCCGGCTCCACGGTCACCGTAGGCGAGCTCCGAGGGGATGTAAAGCTCCCACATGTCACCCTCCTTCATGAGCTGCATGGCTTCGGTCCAACCCTTGATGACTTGGTTGGGCGCGAAGGTGGTGGGCGAACCGCGGGAGTAGGAGGAGTCGAACTCGGTTCCGTCGATGAGTGTGCCGGCGTAGTGGCAAGAGCAGGGGGTGGAGACCTGAGGGGTCTTGCCGGAGTCGGAGGAGCGGAGGACCTTGTACATGAGGCCGGAGTCGGTTGTCACGACGCCATCCTCAGTGCCCTTCTTGGCGAGCCAGGCGCGGCCCTCGGGGGTGGTTCCAGCGGAGGCGGTGTAGAGGAGCGTGCAGATCACGACGAGGACGAGGACGAGGACGGGTTGACTGATGATAGACATGATGATGGTTGTGCTGTTTGCTGTTGGAAATGGCAAAGGTTGGGGTTAGCGAGCGGAACGTCGAGTTAAAGTTAGATTAAAATTCCTCCCTTAAACGTAAGTTACAGCAATATGGTGGATTTCGTGCGAAATTTAAAGGGTGATCAGAGCCATTAATAAGTTGTAGGAGTCGGACGCTAAAGGTTCAGCAATAAATACAGCAATAAATGGCTAAGCAAAGTCAACGGAGCGGATCCGGGATCCAAATACTTTAGGTCATAAAATGGTTTCTACGATAGGTTTCAAACAGCGGGTCGAACCTCATATACGATTTGTATGTGGTGGGGGCTTGTTTGGATCAAAATATGAGCTGCTGCGACGATCGAAAAAATTCTCACTAGAAAAGAGCTTTTACAGATTTATGTTGAATAATTTGGAGTCGAGGTTGCTGCATAGCAAAAACAAACAAAAATGATGCTATTTGCAATGAAAAAAATCCCCCCTCCCACTCTAACCCCTCCTCTCCCCCCTCCTCCCCCCTTAATCATCCCAAAACCTTCCTCCAAAGCGTAACCTCCTGCTGTTTAAAGTACCTCCTATCCTCTTCATCCACCAACACAAGATTAATATAATACTTCAAACTAAACCTATTCCCAACATTCCTATACGTCGGCGTCAACTCCCCCGGCACCCCTTTCAAGAACAACCTAACCGGAATACATTCCCCCCTAACCGGCGCTCCGTCCATGATCTCGTACTTGATTAGAGTCTCTGATTCGTTGTAGATGTTTTGGCCTGAGCCGGCGGACTCACGGCGGATTACGGCGAGCTCCATGTGCTTGATTTTTATGCGGACGAGGAGGAAGAATATCTTACCGACTATCACGTCGGTTAGGCCGTACTGGAGAGGAGGGGAGAGGGAGGGGGGGGGAGCGTGACGAATGTTTTTCGAACGTGAGGGGTGTGTGTTGTTGTTTTTGCCAAATTTGTTTTGTTTGTTTTTGGAACGCTGAAACTATCGTTTTTCTCTCACCTTCTGCCTCTCGTACTCGAACTCGATGTGCAGGCAGTCCTCAATTCCCACCTCCATCTTAATGGAGTTGTTGATCTCAGGTTCATTGGTGATGTGCTGAACGCATATTTCCTTCTCTGCGGTGAGATTCCCCGAGTAATTCCTCGAAAGCGTCGCGCGTAAAAAGTAACGAACGCGAACGTTCAGGCCGCGGTAAGACTCGTAAGGCTTCTCGAAGTCGAAGGAGAGGGGGTACTCCTTGGAGTCGTAGATGGTTCCGGGGGCGTCGACTTCTTTGACGAGGGAGGTGAAGTCGTGGACGCCGCCGCGGTCGTAGAACATTTCGACGCGGCCTATTAGCTCGACCTTTATCCCGAGGTGGTCGAGCTTCTTGCCTTGGGGGAGGGTCAGGGATAGGGTACCCTCTACTTTGTCAGTGCCGGTGTAGATGGGGACCTTGCGAACTTCAGGGGAGTCATTCGCGAGGGGGGGAGGACCGTCCTTCGTCGATGAGACTGTGTTAGGCTTGCCGATGTCCTTGAATTCGCCAGAGGGAGGAGGAGAGAGGGTTAAGTTCAGAGAGGCTGATGCCCCGAAACCGAAGATCGACTGTGGAGGGGGCAAGGGTTTAGGGTTGGCGGGGACGAATGCATGGATGAGATTGTGTGAGTTTACAGCTCTCTGTTTACAGCATCTATGATGAACGTAGTCCGTATTGGCTTCGAGCGTTCCCTTTGCTTCTTGGTATATCGCGCATATAGTGCGCGCATATAGTATTACTTTGAGGGGATCTCATATCGTGCAGCAGAAGAGGATATTGTGTCTCTAAATTCTTCAATTCTTCACTCCATGAAACAATAATACTAATTGAAGCCCGAACGTTGTTCTAGAAGCGGACGAACGCTACTCACCATGCTGTGACGATCGCTAGGTCACAAATTAGGGCAATTTATTATACTGGAAAAGTATTCCTCTCATTCACTGAAACGTAACATGGCTACACCAACAGACACCTCTACTGCCGTATATTGCCTGTCGTACCTTGAAGATTTATCCAGTAGGCTTAACTCGGTGCGTATTTATCAAAATGGACCAAAAAGGAGCAAGTCCCGTCGACCACGAAACGTGAAAGAGAAGCGCCTAAGAGAAGTGCAGTCAACTGTCCTTCGAACACCTCTCAACTAACATCCTTTTACTGCTTTTTCCTCACCTCAGGCTCCCGATGATCCTCTCACAATGTCCCTCTGCTCTGACCTTTCTGCCCTCTCCTCTTCCATCGCTTCCTTAAAGTCCGCCCTCGGCACGCACGCAACCAACCCCTCCCCCCACCTCCACTACCTCATGGACGGCCTCGCCGTCGGCTGCAACCCCGTCAACGACACCGTCGAACCCACCGAAGACTCCAACAACGGATACTGCGGTGGCGTACCTCTCCCAATCTTAATCTCCACAGCTTCCAAGACTCTCAACGCTAAGACTAGGTTGGAGAAGGATATGGAACTGACGTCTTCTCAGCTGTTCTTGAGCTTCTTGAACACGGTTAAGTCGAAGGGGTACTTCGACGGGGCGGGGGAGGAGGGGGACGCGGAGTACGAGCAGAGATACAGGAAGATCGTGGAGAAGTTTCGCGCCAAGGTGAGCCTAAACTGTTGAACTGTTATTGTTATATTATGCGGACGTGTACATCCGAGACGTTCGCCTCGACACCGCCTCAACTCGCTGTTACATGCTACATCATTCTAACTCGCATTATTCCCCCCCCCCCCCCAGCTCCGCCTCAAGGAAACTTCTGGAGGCTCATCAACCGCCGAGGTAACCAAGTCCGATCCCGAGCCCATCGTGAAGGATACCTTGGTCTCCCCCGAGGCCGAGGACGCCAAGAACCTCGGCAACGCCGCCATCAAAAAGCAGGACTACAAGTCCGCCATCACCCACTACACCAAGGCCCTCCAGCTCTCCCCCTCCGGCCCCAACTCTCACATCTACTACTCCAACCGCGCCGCCGCGTACTCTCACCTCTCCAAGTTCTCCCAAGCCGAGATGGACGCTGAACGCTCCGTCTCCCTGGAACCAACCTACGTAAAAGGTTGGTCCCGTCTCGGCGGCTGCCGTGTCGAACTCGACGACTACGAAGGCGGCAAAGAGGCATACGCGAAAGCCTTAGAACTCGAACCTAGCAGTTCAAAGGTAAAGGGTGAACTCCGTAAGATCGAGAAAATTATGGCAGCGAGGAAGAATAGTAAGAGGGGGAACTCAGGTTCTAGTGTCGCCGCCCCCGCGGCTGGTGGAATGGGCGGAATGGGCGGAATGGGTGGAATGGGAGGAATGGATCAAAACGAGATGATGCGTCAAGCTCAGCAGATGATGGGCGGCGGCGGAGCCGGCGCAGGAGGCCTGGGAGGTCTCCTCAATAACCCCGGTATGATGCAGATGGCTCAGCAGATGATGTCTAATCCTGATGCTATTAAGCAGGCGCAGATGATGATGCAGAATAATCCGCAGATGAAGGAGATGGCGCAGCAGATGATGAGCGATCCTAACGCGATGAAGAATATGATGGACATGATGGGGGGAGGAGGGGCGGGAGGGGGGATGTGAAAAGGATGAAAGGGTTTATTAACGTGTAGGAGTGGGGGGTGCGGGAGGGGGGGGGGGGAGAGAGGAGATAATTGAAAGAGTAGTCAAATCTTGCGAATTACTAAAAGATTAAGATTTGTTATCCCCGCCCACCATCATCATTCACCTTCTCTTAGCTGCCACCCTCTTGGCCAGGGCGTTGGCGGCGTCCAGCTCCTTGGTGGTCTTGGCCAGCTGCGACGAGCGAAGAGACGAGGTTTAGTAAGAATTATAAGCGTTAAAGAGGTGATGTCCAAGACAGTGTCGTTCTCACCTCCTTGCTCGCGGCGGCCTCCTCCTTGGCGAGCTTCTGCTTCGCCGCCCTTTGCTTCTTGACGCGCTTGGCGGTGATGACGGCCTGTTTCTTGGCCTCCTTCTCCCTGACGGCCTGGAGCTTCCTCGCCTTCTTGAGCGCCTTCGCGTCGGCCTTCGCCTTTGCCTTCTGCTGCGCGGCGTCGACCTTGACGGCCTTCCGGAGCCGGGCCGCCTGTTGCTTCTTCTGTTTAGCGAGGCTCGTCATGGCCTTGGCGGAGAGTTTTCTCTCCACCTTGGTGGCCTTGGCCTTGGCCTTCGTCTGGGCCCTTGCGGCCTTGGCCTCCTTGGCCTTGTTTGCCTTGTTTGATGTGGACGCCTTCACGGGCTTCGCCTTCTCCTTCTTCACCACCGGTTTCGCCTCCACCACCTCCTGCAACGGAGGACGAAGTGAGCAGCGAGCGTGCTGTTAGATACCGCAGCTGCAGCTACCGACAGTGTGTGTGTGTGTTGTTCTCACCTTCACCTCCTTCACCTCCTTCACCTCCTTCACCTTAACCGCCTTTGCCGGCTTCGGCTTCTTCGCCGGCCTCTCGGGCTTCGGCTTCGCCACCCGCTCCTTCGTCGGCGCCGGCGCCGCCGCCTGTGCTGCCTGTGCTGCCTGTGCTGCCTCCTCACCCTCCCTAGCCAACCTCTTCGCCTGAGCAGGCGTCAATTTCCTCCCCTTCTGTTTACTAACGACAGGTTTCGATGGTGCGGACGGCGCGGGCGGCGCCTGCTCCTTCACCTTGGCCTTGCTGGCACCCTTATTCGCCCCCGACCTCTTCCTCTGCATCTCTTCGAGGGGATCAGACCCCAAATCATAAACAGGAGCCGCAGCAGGAGCAGCAGCATGCCCTTGTAGGGTGAAATAATCGCCAGCACCCATCAGAGCGTCTGGGGTGGGGTTGAAAGCTACGGTCGTGAATATTGAAAGCCCGATTATAGCGGCCTGAAGTGGTGCAAATGGGCCGATGGCCGCGACCGAGGTTTCGGAGCTATCACCCTCAACGTGTTCGTTTTCAGCATGTAGATGGCTGCTTTTAGCATATTGTCGCGCACGCGTGGGGGGGGCTAGTGTGAATGCATGAGCTGTTGGGCACAGCAGGATGACGAATATAAGCGCAGGGAATTTCATCGACCTTTCCAGGGATTGCTCAAAAAGTTTTTTATGGGGCTCATGGTTTTAGCACATTCGAAGTCATTAACGACAAGCTTTAGAACATCACACCTACTAATCCTCCACGCATCTGATATCTGAAGGGATCGCACGGTTTTTTCGAGGTAGTCGACAACCCACACACCTTATCCACCAAACTTCCCATCCGACCACAGAAGATGGAGCTTCCGAACAGTTTGGAGTCCTGGAATACTGGAGACGAGGACGCGATGTCCACGATTCTCAACTGTCTGTGTCCTAGTTGCGGTGAAGGAGAGGCCACGACGATCTGTCTTCCTACGAAGGTCCCGTTCTTTCGCCAGATCATAATAATGAGCTTGACCTGTCCGAGCTGCGGTTTCTCCAATTCGGAGGTCTCGTTCGGCGGCGAGATCCAGCCCAAGGGCGTCCGGACGACGCTCAAGGTGACCTCCGCGGCCGACCTCAACCGCCAGGTGATCAAGTCGGACTCCTGCACCATCCTCCTCCCTTCTCTCCAGTTCGAGATCCCCCCCATCACCCAGCGCGGTGCGGTCACTACCATTGAGGGAGGTGAGAAACCGCGTGCCAAGGGAGCGAAGCGGTTGACATGAGTACTGAAAGAAGCGAAGCGACTGAAGTTAGACCCTTGCAACGCGTTTGTGATTGTTTCTAACCCTATTTTCCACGCAGTCCTCAAGAAGAGCGCCGAGGGGCTGCAGGAGGGCCAGGCCCAGAGGGCCATTCAGGACATATCCCTGTTCACCGCCATTCAAAAGGTTATCGAGTCCCTGCTCAGGATGGCTGGGGATGTGGACTCGGACGACTCCGATGAAGAGGAGGAAGGTGAGAAGCGAAGAGCTGGTTTAGTTAAACGCTGGTTTTTGGAACTCCTCGATTCTCAAATTCTAACTCTTAATATTTCCCTGACGCTGCAGCCCCCGTCTTCCCTTACGAGCTAGTCGTCGATGACCCCGCTGGAAACTCCTACATCGAGAACTTCCTCGCCCCCGCCCAGGACCCTCAGCTGACCTCGGCCCACTACATTAGAACTCCCACCCAAGACATGTCGATAGGTCTCCAGCCCAGTGCGGCCGCCTTGGCCGACGGCACCATCGACAACTCCAACCCCCTCCACAAGAACAAGGAGAGCAGAAACGACGAGGTCGAGAAGCTGGGGAGGGAGGAGGTCATGACGTTTCCGACGACCTGCCCGCACTGCAACGTCCCGGCTACGACCAACATGTGCGTCACGAATATACCGCATTTCAAGGAGATTATTATCATGAGCTTGGACTGTGAGAAATGCGGGTACAAGAGGTGAGGCAACTGTTGGTGTATCGGAGTGAGACAGCTGCAGTACCTAAACCTCTAACCCAATATTCGCGCTCGTCGCTGCAGCAATGAGATCAAGGGCGGGGGGGCGATACCAAAGTTCGGGACGAAGGTCTCGTTGACCGTCAGCGACGCCGAGGACTTCGGCAGGGAAGTCCTCAAGTCCGACACGGCCGGCATCGCCATCCCCGAGCTGGAGCTGGAACTCGAGGAGGGCTCCCTCGACGGCGTCTACTCCACCGTGGAAGGTTTGCTCAAAAAACTCGTCTCGAACATGGAGGCGGCGAATCCCTTCGCGAGCGGGGACTCGTCCAAGAAGCACCACGTCGGGAACGACGCTGAGGGGGGCAAATTCGGAGAGCAGTCGCTCAGCCAAAAGTACGACACATTCATGGCCAGGCTCAGAACCCTCAGCGAAGGAAAATCGGTGAGTTCGGGCCTTTTTTTTATCGTATCGTTTCGTTTTCGCTTTCGTTTTTACTATGAAGAATTCACATTTCAAAAATATATCCTACATCGCAAACCATGGGGATCCAAATGTGCGCCATCCATTTTCTGAGTTTCAACAATCGCGTGAAATCGAATTTTTTTCGTCTCCTTGCTTGCGTCTGTAGTTTCTAACCTCGCTCTCTCTCTCTGCGGACTGCAGGACGGCCCCTTCACTCTTATAATAAATGACCCTCTGTCGAACTCGTTCGTCGGGCCTCCGCCTAGCGTCGCGGCCTCCCTCGCGCTGAAGGCCGAGGAGGGAAACTCCGAGGCGGTCTACTCGGACTACAAGGACCCTCGGGTCGAAATCGTTGAGTACGTCCGCAGCCAGGATCAGGATGACATCCTGGGCATCAGCGACTTGAAGACCGAGGGGTACAACGAGCAGATCGAGGCGACGGGGACGGATCAGATGCAGGAGCTCAGCGACAGGCTGACCAACGTTCACAAGCGAGGCCCTGACCACCCGAACATCTTCGGCAAGCCGGAAGTCGAGGGCGACGACACAAAGTACGGGGAGGACAGCGTGGTTTGGAAGACGGGGAGCGGCAGGAGGGGAGAGAAGGAGAAGGAGGAGACGGGGGAGGGGGTTGTGTATGAGCGGGAGATGGGCGATGGTGGATTTGAGGAGGCAAAGGGCGGTTTCGAGGGGAAGAAGGAGGGCAAGGTTTTTAAGATGGGGGCGAAGGGTTTGGGCTATTACTCGGATTTAATAACATGATGTTGGGGATTTGATTATTCAAATATGTGTTTTTTGATACTGTACTGAAGTGTCGAGGGAGCGCTCAGGGTAGGGAGCGAAGCGACGAGACCAGAGCGAAGCGAATACCAGGGAGTAAGGACCCTCACCCGAGCTTTATTGGGCTAGTTTGTTTTGGGTTGAATTTCTGGGTTAGAAGCGTATTGCATCGAGTTGACAGCATGTTTTGCTCATGGACCCCGGATTGAGGGGGGGAAGAAAACTAGGGAGTGGGGATAAGACGGGGGGGGAGATTCAGCTGAAGAAGCCGAGATTAAAAAGTTAATAAAACATAATAAAACGCTGTATTGATTGGTTCAAAGAATGTTGTGGGTGTTTTTGTTGTTGTGAAAATGCAAGTGTGTCTCCATGAAACGTGAACGTGTGCAGGGGAGGGGGTGGAATCGAGCAAAACTAATACCTTTTCAACGTTGGCCGAGCTGGGTTTGTGCGATGTTGACGGTAAAAAAGGGTTTAGTTGTTGTAAGAAGAAAAGGCCCGTGTGATAAAAAGAACAATGAAAGGCGGCGTTTTGCCTTATTCGATATTCACACATTCTCACCTTTCCCCAGTCGACCTTCGTGCTTGCGTGTCCGACTAGCTTCGTGGAGCGGGCTAGCTTGCCCATCATGTTGCCGTGGGAGCCGCTGTTCTGGAGGAGGACGCCGGACTCTTTCGTGAAGTCGGCTAAACGTTGGGGGAGTTAGAGCGGCTTTTCGACGTATTGTAGTATTACGGTCTCGACAACGGTCTTGACAGTGAACGAGAGCCTCACCTGCGATCTTGACCTTGGCGTTCTTCCCCCCCGCCTCGTCCGGGAAGTTCCCGTGAAGCTGCCTATACCTCTCCCTCTCCTTCCTCTCCCTATCCCTCCTCCCCCTCTCGTTCGCCTCGAACCTCTTCCTCGCGTCGATCTTCTTCACGATACGCTTGGATATCTGCTTCTTGTTCTTAGCGAGGGTAGGGTCCTTGACGAAACAGTGGTCCTCGCGGTGGCCCTTGCGACGGCACCAGGTGCAGAACATCTCGCGACGCTCGTGAGCGGCGATTGCTGTGTCGGTCTAAGAACGTTGAAAGGAGGGCAGCGGAGCGGAAAGGGACGAATGGGAGTGAAGGGGGGCGAGGGAGTGTTAACATTGAACTATCTTTGCAACCCTTAATATTGTAATCTGCGTTACGATCTTCGCGTTTTCCCGTCTGACGTCCTCACCTCACCAACCCACCCCACCCCAGCAATATACTCCGACATTTTCGGGTTCAAATGCCCGCTCGCGCATAGATTTGTCATGAAACCAGGGTCGTAAGACTGCTTTACTTTACGAGAGTCCCACCCGTTGCGGGAGTCCAGGAGAGGGGGGACGAGGGATAGGGTCAAACCTGTCTGGGATTGGAACGATTTACCAATGGATGCGGGACCGAGACTGAGGATGAAAGCAGGGTGACGGCGTTTTATGTTACGTGAGTGTTTTGAGAGATCGTATGTTAAGTGTTGTTTTTTTTTTAATCGTCGTTAAATACGTAACAAACTCGCGTCAATTAAAACAACCCTCAACTCCGCTCATCTTGTTTCTCTCACCTCTCAGCCTCAATAAAAACGTGCGTACTAGTAATATTCTTCCAATTATCACTCGTCCCTCCCCTCCTTCTTCCTACCTCAACGATAATACCTTCCGTCCTATCGACGTCGTTCAAGCTCACGAGTACATCGTCAAGGGTGAATTTTTGAGGGAGAGAGTTTATGTCGAATATATCCCAGGATATAAGGTAGTCGTTGGGGAGGATTTTTGAGAGGGAGGCGGGACTGTTAGGAAGTACGTCCGTTACCTTTAGGAGAAAAACCGAGCGAGGTGTGAGAAACCAATATGTTCGACCATTTGTGTGAGCGTTTTTAGTTTGTTTAGTTTTTTCAACAACAACCAACAACAACCTTCTCAAATCAAACTCTAACACTCCCCCCTCCTCTACTCACCTCCGCAAACGGTACCTTCCCATATTCCTTATCCTCCCCAACCCAATTAATCCCCCCCTCCCTCCTCCAATCAACATTAATACTCTGCAACCCCATCCCCAGCGCTTCCTCAACATCCCTAGAATTATCACACAAAAATGTCGAAGGTACTAAAGCGCAATTCAACGTTAACATAATACAATCATCGAGAGTGTAACGCGGAAACGTTGGAAGGGGTGAGGAGAGAGTGTAAGGCATCCCCGTGTACGGTGAGCGGGGAGCTATGTTCGTTTTCCCAAAGAGAGCCCGAGGCGACGACCGCGAAAGCAAACGTGTTAGAATGCGAAACACCGTTCGAAGCAATCATTTATTTGATAAGGTGGGGTGTAGGTGCGAAGAAGTTCGACATTATTGGGGATCACAGCATGGACAGACTGGTCGAATCTTCAAAGCACTTCTCTTACGTTTGCACGTATTGGCTGCCCAATCAAAATTCACGAAGCCACGCAAAAGCTCTTACCTAGGTGGACTTGAAGAGGTATAAGCACGCCTTTTGAAGGATCGGAAGGAAGCTGACCAGATGATTTGTAGGAGTCGAGGACTGGTGTTAAGAGGAAGAGTTTTGAAAGGGTGTTATTAAGGGGAGGGGTTGTTTTAGTGTTTATTTTTATCGTTGTAAATGTTCACGAGCACGGTAGCGCTCGGTTTCGCACACTTCTCGATGTCCGTTTAAAACTGCTCTTCTCACCTTTCTCAATCTCCTCCCCCGCAAGCTTAAGATAATCGTTCCTAGTCTCCCCGAAAACACTGAAAACACCTCCACCGTTATAGTCCATTCTACCGTTTATACTCACGATTAAATCTGAACGACGGAAACCGTCAGAGTATGGACCTGCGGTCGTGAATACTTTGAAAGGGGTTGTTAGTGTTATAATATTTAACAATTGTCGTTTTTTAAGACGTTGAACAAAAACGTATTGTACGACGAGCTTTTTAAAAACGCACGGAACTCTCTCTCACCTACAGCGCAAATAGGACGGGGATACACCTCCTCATCATCTGACATAGTATCGCTGTCTTCTTCTTCAGAAGAAGAAGAGGAAGAGGAGGAAGAAGGTGAATTGGGAATCATTATGTCAGGAGGAGTTGGCTGGGCGTTGAGGATTGGTGTCGGTGGCATTTTTTTTAAGGAGGAGGGGAGAGACTAGGGTTTTGGGGTTTGAATTTTGGGGTTTTAGAGGGTGGAGAGGAGGAGGGTTGTGACGGTGGTGTTTTGTGGTTTGTGAATGGGAGGTGGTATGGTTTTGATGTTAGAAAGACGATGTATATAATAAGATAAACACTCCTAAATTGTGAAGGGATACGATGACGGCGATTTGGCCGGGGTTTGGAATTGATTTAATTCAATGTTCTAGGAGAGATCTGGTCATTATTTAGTGGGTTGTGGAGACAGACGTATATTAGAGGAGTGTTTCCTCTAACAGAGAGTTTGAGAAACGGCGTAAATGACCTACATTTTTAATTTGTTGATTTTTTGTCTTTCGGTCTCTCAGTTTTCTCTGTTTTCGCTTTTGGTCTAAGAAATGAGCACTTGTCTGGAAGCTTTTTACAACAATTATCAACTACTAACGCCTTCAATTGTTTACTAACGTGTTGACCTTACTCTGAGAACATAAGAATACATAGTAAATACGTCTACTGTGCGTCTAATTGCGTCTAATTGCGTCTAATTGCGTCTAATTGTAAATTATTGGCAACTTTCCAAGACAGCTATCGTGTTCCCCTTCTCTAGCTTTTGTTACCTCATTTATCGGCCATTTGTCGACCATTTATCGACCATTTCATCTTAAGTCACATCTTAATAATATAATACACGCTATCATAATAATTGCTGCTACAATACTGCATACAATACTGCATACAGTACTGCATACAGTATGTCATCCTCTCTCCCCTCCCTCCCTCCCCTCTTCCCTCTCCTCTTCACTCTCCTCGGTCTAATCCCATCCCTCCTCTCCCCCCTTCTATCCCTCTACCTCTTAAACTCCCCCACAATCCCTCCCTCCCAATTAACCCTCTACTTCAGTACCCTCTATTTACCATACACTCTCAAACCATTCTATGACTTTATCCTTAAACGACCTTCCACCGTTATTAAATATTACGTTGTCACGGGTTTAACTTTTATTGTTGTAGGTTCTGTGTTAACTGTATCGTCGTATGAATCGGTTTTTACATTCATGTCCGGTAATATTATTATTAATATAGGAGGTGAGTATCGAACGAGGAATTAATTAAGAAACTGTTCCTGTCTCTTCCTAAAAAAACGAGTTATAACCTTCCTTCAACCCCTACTAACAACAAAACAAACACGCAGTGTCAAGCCTCGATTACATGTGCACATATTACACTGTAAAAAGCAACAAAAATACCGTAGAAATTGCCATGGCTACCACTGCAGGTTATAGATGGAACGGTAGTATTTTAGGAAGGTGAGTGTGATGCTCTTTCAGAACGTGACTCGAAGTCAGACGGTTTTAATAAGTTTTATGGTGTGTGTTGTTGTTATTTTTAACACGTGTTTGAATCGTTCAGTGGTATTACGTTTTTGTATGTAGGTGTTTTTTCAGGTAAATATGAAAACGGTTACCGTCTCGTCGTATTAATAGTATCTTTATGGGTAATTGTCGTGTTAATACATTTCCATAAATTAACCGGTCCCTGGAAAGAATTTTACACCAATAAAACTCTTAAAAAAAATACAAGTAACACCTGTACTTCACCGACCTACCTAAAAAAATACTCTCTAATAATCTACCTCCAAATCCTATTAATCCTAAACCTAATCCCTTCCTTCCCTTCCCTCTTAACCCTCCCTTTAATCCTCCCTCTCCACCCCCACCTAACTCCCATAACATTATACTCCTCCTCCCCAAACCTCTCCTACACTCTAACGGCTAAAATATACGATACTTTTAGACGGTATAATTGGTACTTGACAATTGGGCCTTTTCTGGGGGCGGTTAGTAGTGCGGCGGGGTGTTGGGGGTATGCGGGGGGGGGGAAAGAGGGGGGAGGTGAGATAAGAACGTTCGAGAGAATGAAAGTTTATAAGATGGAGAAGGGGGGAGTGAATAAGATGACACGGATGAGAAAACTGAGGAACGGACGTTTGAAAGAGATGGGGAAACGGGGGTAGACAATAAGCTGGGAATAAGGGGAAGACGAAACTTTCCGTCCGATACTTTCCTTGTGACGTCATGTTTCGCTCGTCGCTGCTGCCACACCCTCTTTGTAATGTTCTCACGCTCCCTTCACGTCCCCTTCCTTTTGCGAAACGTCTCTTCGCTCCGTTCGGTTTCTCGCAGTGGTACCTCGTCCGCTCAGGTTCATGCATAATCTTCCCGCTTCGCTTTGGTCTAAGCTGACGCTTTTTTCTGTCGTCTCTTCGGCGCTGTCGTTCTCGTATTACTTCTACGATAAATACGACGACTCGACAGATAGTGTTAGTGATGACGATGAGAGCTTGGGGTATAACGTCCCTTGGTATGCGTTTGGGTTTGCTGCGGCGTTGAGTATGGTCGGAGACGCTGTTGGGGAATGCGAGTTTTTACCCGTGCTTAGTTTAGCGAGTTTAGGTGAGGGTGACGTTTTGCTGAGGGGGTGAAAACGACTGAGCTAACCCTTACATCACCCACGCTCTGCGCTTCGCAGACGGTTTCGATGGGACTGCCGTAGAAAGTGATAACAAAGTAATCGATGATTCCTCCCAAACTGAAGAAGACGGTTTCCTCGTCGACCCTCTCCTGACCTCCTCCGAACTTTCCTCAACTCCTACACCTCCTTCAACTCCTTCACCTCCTTCACCTGAAACCGATGTCGACGACAATTTCGTAATGTCGTACTCTGTCAGTATCGATTTGGGGAACAGCGTGTCCGATTTGATCACGCCCATGTTCATCAAAATGTTGGGCCACGTCGTAGGCGAAGACGAGGGGGCGTGGATGGCAGCCGGGCTGGTCGTTTTGGGACTTTGGAAGGTCGGAGTTTGTGCGGTCGGGAGGATTTGGTGGAGGAGGAAGGGGAGGGTTGATTGATAGATTATTGATAAATACAGAAGTGAGATTTTTGTCTAAAAATACACAGACGCTGAAGCGCGCACTTTTAATTCTTCTACGATCTACAACTACTACCGCTCGCACACCCACTACCTTCCTGCAAACCAGATTGTCCCTCCGGTGCTAATTCTTGAGACCGGCGCAGAGCTTGACGACGAAGAACGCGAAGAAGACTGTGTTGACGATGGGAACAAGCGGTCCTAGTACAATCATCTTCCCCACGAAGGTGTAGGCAATGAAGCTGGCCGTCATGGCGATCAAAAATCCGAGCGGTATGGGTCCTTTCACTTCTCCGCCAGTCATGCCCTTGGCCGCCTCGGCCTCCCTCTCCTTCTTCCTCTTGAGACCTTTCCTTAGCGTCTCCTTGACGTTGTCTGTGATGTTCAAGTCGCGGCCTCCGGCCAGTCCAACCTCAACGACCAGCTGCTCGACCTCGTTGACGCCTCCCATAACGCCCCTCCTGTGATGCTCCTTTTCGACGATCATGTCCATCAGAGTTGGCATGACGTCCGGGACCCTCACAGCGAGCTCCCTAAGGCTGTCGCCTCCGTCGGGCTCCGCACAGTCCACCAAGTTCCTCGCCAGAACGCTCATGCTCTCCACCTTGAGCCTCTCTGCGTTGACTGTGCAGGCAACGTCCAGCACAGACGCTGCGTTCTCGGGGGTGACGACGATCATGCTCTCGCACGTTCTCTTCATGTCGAAGAGGGCGTACCTGTCGGCGGCGAGCATGTCCTCGAGGAGGGCGTCTGAGTTGCTTTCCGCGAGGTTGCCGCAGTAAATCCAAACGAGGACACGCAGCAACCCCACATATGAGTCGGGGACCTGGACCTCTACAACCTCTCCCCTGTTCCCGTCTAGTCCTCCCGAGCGGAACATGGCAGAGAAGTAAGTCGATCTGGCGGAGAGGATGCACCGATGGGCATATATCGGCTTTCCGTTGGCGAGGAACTTGATGTCTGCCCACTCCGATTCTCCCAAAGCGCCCCCAAGGTCAATCGGCAAGCGCGAGGCGGGGATTACAATTTCCTCCTGCTCCTCCTCCCTCCTCCTGACCCTCCTCGCATAATTGTCCTCGTCTTCTTCTTCCTCCTCCTCTATGAGATCTTCATCACGGTTGGGTCGGAGCGCTGTGGCGACCTTGCAAAGCGCGACAAGCCTGGGCAAACCGTACTCCTCCCCCGCCTTCAACAAATCAAACGGAAGGGTCGTGGTCGGGTCCAAGGCGTAGGTGACGTCATCAGTGTAAATGAATTGGAGGAGGCAGCGGGCGACGTCGAAGCGGAGGTCCGGAAGGATCAACTCGCACATCGTCTCTTGGTCCGGTCTGTGCTCCTCGTAAATCATGTCCCTCAGCTTCGTGCACCTCTTGCTGAGGATCACCTTGTGCGCGTAGAGCCTTCTACCCGCCACCAGCATGACGCAGTCGGCTGTGGCTCCCTGCGACATCAGGCTCGTCCGAGTGCTGAACATGGAAGACCCCGCTCCCCAGGAAGTGTTGTCGTCAAATCCGTCGTCACTGTCATCGCCTTCCCTCTCCATGTCGCTGCGACGAGCGTAGCGAGGAGCGAGGTTAGAGGGAGCGAAGCGACCGACCGAGGAGCGGGATTGGAGGGAGCGAAGCGACCAACCGAGTCGCTTGAGGCCAAGAAACTTTGCGAGCTCCCAGCCCCCCTCGTACCTGTCTTCCTCACTGTCTTCCTCCTCCACGAGCTTCTTGGTCAGTCCGCAGGCTCTCAGCAGCTTGCGCCCTAAACCCATTCCGATTTGCTCGCCGGTAGCGATGGCCATCGTGTGCTGACCTCCGCAAGAGATGTCGGAAACTATTTTGCCGGACATGCTGGACAACCAGCTGGTGCAGGGCTCCCTGGGCACGCACACTGGCTCGATTATGTCTTCAACGTTGTCCGTCGGTTTCACCTTTGGCGAGGAGTCATGTTAGATAGAGGGAGCGGACGAGCGTACTGAATTAATCACCGAGCGAAGCGAGGCCCGAGCATACTGAGTGAATCACGTTCGCTCGGATGTATCAACGCTTCGCTCCTCGCACACTCTTTATTTTCCGCGTTGCCTTTCAGCCTCACCTTTGACTCGTCGACGCCCTCCTTCACCTTGACGGACCCAACGCCGCCTCCCCATGAAAGCAAGGCCCCGTTCGTTGTCACGACGGCACAGTGCGCTTCGCCCAGGCTGACCTTCTCCACCTTCCAGGCCTGCAGCGCCTCCACCATCCTTGGCCTGCCCCACTTCGGTGCAATCAAGCTGGATTCCTTCTTGCCCTCCCTCGCGGCAGCAGCCGAGGCGCCAAGCATGCCCTCGACTCCCCCCACGGTTCCGGCGCCCATTTTCTTGTTCATTCGGAGGGCCCTCACAATCCTGGCACCCTTGGGCGCGAGAGCCTCTTCGGAGCACTCGCCGTGGCCCAGGCACGCCCCGTGGCCTCCTCCTCCCCACGTCCAAACCTTGCCGTTGGCGTCTATCACCGCCGAGTGCAACCCTCCGGCAATGGCCGAGGTCGCAAATACCCCGCCCTGAACGAAAGGGGGGCACAGCCTTGGCCGGAGGATGTCGTCCCAGACGGTAGCAGCTGTCGGTGGGGCTTGGCCCTTGCCAAGTGCTTCTAGGATTCGCTTCCCGGAGGCAGCGCTCACGTCCGGGTGCACGGGGACGATGCCGCACTGGCCAGCATCATTCTGGCCCCACGTGTACACCTCGCCCTTGCTGGTGACCGCCATCGAGTGACATTCCCCAGCGCTAACATTGAGGACGTGTTTGCCATCGAGGGCAGTGATTCTACGAGGGCGGGGCTGAAACCGGGGAATCTTTCGTCGAGTGTTGGCGTGCAAGTAAGTCGAGTCGATTTTACTGGGGGGGGAACCGAGCCCCAACCTGCCTGTGGGGGGGTGGGGGGAGGGGAGCGGTGAGCGAGGCGGCGAGCGAAGCGAGTCGCATGGAAGGTTGTGTTGTCAGCGTTAGAAACGGTGGTGGAGGTGGTAGCAGCGAAGCGACGAGCTGTACAGTCGATGATAAATGTGCCTTCTCAGCTAGTTGCTCAGTTCGTTGTTCAGATTGTCTCTTCGCTTCTCGACTCCTCACTCGTTCTCACCTCCGACCCACAGGCCCCAAGAGTACACGGCCGTCTTTGTGTTGTCGATGTTTGTCTTGGAGGGAAGGCAGGCGATCGCCAGGGTGTAGCCGCCGCCACAGGAGACCTTCAGGACGGGGCGCTTCTTGAAGGCAGTCACCTGGCGAGGGAACACAACGGGGCCGGTGGGATTACCGCTACCACCGTTTGAGAAAAACGAAGAGAGGGGGGCAGCCGAAGCAGTGGAAAGGGACGCCGAACTGCCAATGTGACCACAAGCAGAGGCCTTGCCCCAGGTGTACAGCTTGCCATCGGCGTCCACGGCAGCAGAGTGGGAGCCCGAGGTGTGGCTTCCCGCGGAGACTAGGGTGATGACCGGAGGGGGGACCATGGAGGCGAAGGCAGAAACGAGAGTCAGCTGGAGGACCGACTTCATTATGCCGTGGCCCAGCTGCGGCGAGGAGCGGGGCGGGTTAGAGGGAGCGACCGGCCACGTAGAGGGAGCGAGGCGACCGACCGAGCCGCTTGCGGCGAGGCCCGAGCAATATCGAGTACCGAGGCCACGGACATTGACGTTTATTTCGGAATGAGTGAGTGACGAGACAGCACTTGCTCACCTGGCCGTCAGAGCCGTCGCCACACGTGTAGACTGCTCCAATCATCGAGCAGACTATGGAATGGTGCGCAGAGCAACTGGGGCGGGGGGGGGTGGGGAGGCGACAAGTTAGAGGGAGCAATAGCGAGTACCGTGGCCACGGACATGGACGTTTATTTCGGAATGAGTGAGTGAGGAGACAGCACTTTCTCACCTAATCGATTTCACTTTCTCTGACATTATCCCAATAGGGACGGTCTGAGGAGTGAATATGACCTCCGCAGAGGAACCAGTGACGGGAGACGGGGGGATTCCAAGGCAGCTGCAGTCGTTGTCACCCCAGACGAACATCTCAGAGGCGATGCCCCTCTGGGGACGATCGCTGTCGAAGTCAGGGCCAATGGCGAGGGAGGCTACTAGGTCGGAAAGGGGCTGTTTCAATGTAGAGGAGGCCGACGAACCAGATGTCAGGGAGTTCAGGGAGTTGACTGACTGGTCGTCAGGAATATCGTTGTTGTTGTTGTTGTTGTTGTTATCGTTGTTGGGCATGTTTGCGGCGGTGTTGTCCTCCGTCTCTAGGTCGGCAAGCGTACCAGCGAGGTTCTGCCGCTGTGACGAGTCGAGGAGCGAAGCGACGAGTTAGAATGAAGTAGCGGGGATGGTATGGTCGGATTGAATATCTTCTTACCTGGTCCTCCTCCTGCGACGAGCAAGACAAGCGAGGAGCGAAGCGACGAGTTAGGATATGTAGTAGTGATTGTAGCCTCGCACTTCCAGCAAGGAGCGAAGCGACGAAAGTGTGCTCGGCGAGGCGTCTCACCTCCTCCTCCTCAAAGTCCTGGTCGGAATCCTCTTCCAAGTGGGGAGTGAGCTTGATGGTCAAGTAGGACTGGTGAGGGTCCTGAGTTATCGAGGGCAACTTGGGGACAAAGGCAATGTCGGCATCAGTGTCGACAAACGAAGTGTCGTCCGAGATTCGGGACTTGACCTCGTCTGGGTTCAAGGGAAAGCCCTGCACGACAATCACGATGGCGTCTCCGACCTTGAAGTCGTCCTGGTTGGCCTCATTAACTTCCTCCTTGTTGGGGGTGTAACAGACAACGATCCTGCAGCGAACCTCCAACGCGCAACCGAGCATGGAATTGGTGTGTGCCGTCTTCGACCAGTGCCTATTCCCAATATGCGCCTTGACAGTGTGTGCTTTTCTGCGAGGAGCAGGGTTAGGGGGAGCGGAGTTAGAGGGAGCGGAGTTAGAGGGAGCGGAGTTAGAGGGAGCGGAGTTAGAGGGAGCGGAGTTAGAGGAGCGAAGCGACCGACCGAGGCCCGAGCGGCAGCGAGTATCGAGCGGAGGGAGTATCGAGCGAAGCGAGGCCCGAGCGTACTGATTGAAGCACGCTCGCTCGGATGTATCGTCGCTTCGCTCCACGCCTCTTCAAAAACTCTCACCTCTTGGCAGCAAAACAAGTGAACTGCGGGCCGAGCATTTTGCTAACGGCGGAGAGAGAGAGACTCTCCGCGACAGTGACACCGTAGCCGGCGGCCAGGCGCAGCACATACTCCGAGAACATGAGCTTGTCGCCCTTGGTGAGCAGACGGTTCGCGCCGCCGATTAGCTGCAACAGGCGAGCGTTCATGAAGTTGTACATGGAGGAGTCGGCTTTGTCTCCGTCGTCTTCGTCGTCAAACTCGTCCAGTTCAAAATGGTCGTTCGCCAGGATGCCAAGGTCTCCCGTTCCCACGGGAAGTACCATGACCTGTGCGAGCGACAAGTTAGAGGCGAATTATCGAGCGAAGCGAGGATGTATACTGAGCGAATGACTGAGCGAATGACTGAGCGAATGACTGAGCGAAGCGAAGATGTATACTGAGCGAATGACTGAGCGAAGCGAAGATGCGTACTTCAGCTCTATGCATAACTCGACATTAATCAGTAATCAAGTAATCAGTTGCTCGCATGTACACAAACTCAACTCAACATTCCTCAGTCGCGAATGAACCGAAGCTTGCAAATTATTGAGCGAATTATCGAGCGTAGCGAGGATGCAGACTTCAGCTATATGCATTACTCAACTCAACATTCCTCAATCACTTACTTGCATATACGTTCGTCCGCACTTACCTTCTTCGCGCTTATGGCCATTTTCACATGCTCCAGGGAGGGAAGGTCGAAGGACGGAGGGGGGGGGATGTCTAGCGACGAGAGCTGGAGAGGGGGGAGAGAGGGTCAGAGGGGGGAGCGAATGACTGAGCGAAGCTAAGATGTATACTGAGCGAATGACTGAGCGAAGCGAAGATGTATACTTCAGTGAGGGAGGCCCTTGCGTTCGCACCTTGCCTGCCTCCAACCTGAGCTTGGACAAACTCTGCTGGGCCAACACCTCCAGGTCGGCGGAGGGAGACTCATTCTCGTCGATCAGCGTCGTCAGCCTGTGCGCGTTAAACAGCAACTTGATCTCGTCCAAGGTCAGCTTCTTGGACAATTTGGATAGAATGGTTTCAAAGTCCGAAATCGGAATCATCCTCTCAGCAGGGGGGAACAGCGCGCGGAACTCGGCAGGGCAGAAGTCGTTCTCGACGTCGTAGGGGGCAAAGGCAGACGGGCGCGAGGCCTGGCGGGGCAGGACGAACTCGTCCATTTTGGCTGCAGGAGAAGGAGAAAGTGACAGTAAAAGGAGGGAGGGAGGAGGCTGGTCTACTCTACTCTGCTCTGCTGCGCAGCGGAAGCGATGAAAACTTGGCGAACGGCGCTAATTTGTTTATAAGCAGGTCTGGGGCGATGTCGGGAAGTGCTGTGTTTTTGGGAAAGGATAAATGATTTAGTTTTGCCTTTCCCAAAACCCCTTTGAGACAGTTTTAGTACCTAAATTTTGGCCTTACCTTCCATGAAGCAGAAATGCATTCCGATGTGGTTTAGGTGGTTATAACAGTAAGAAAAATGAACATCTTATGATACATCCTTGACCCCAATCTAACTAACAAGCAAATAGGGTGCCTCTCACGTACCAAACTCGGGTTCGAGTCCCGACGTTGGAATTTTTTTGCCTGTTCGGGTAACGAATGAAGTCTTGCTGCCTTTGATTCTTTTTTTGCGTTGAACGGCGTTGAACGAAGAGGGGGTTGTGTTGTGGTTTTTAAAATAGATTTAGAGGGCGGGGGAGAAACGCTAAAGGAGAGAAGAAAATAGAAATCTTTGCGGCTAAAACCGAGCGAGTTTGGCTGTAGACGCCCAAAAGAAATATTTAAATCCAATAATTTTTTTATTCTACATGCAGGTCATGTTATATATTATATATCACAGCGTTGTGAAGAACAGTGGGCTTATGCCACCCCTCTTTCCCTTTCTCCCCGCCTGCTGCGCCCCTCGCAGTACCATCTCTGCAGCTTGGAACATGGCCGAGTTAGCGTTCCCCCCCCCGGCTCCTCCTCCTCCTCCTTCCCCCCCGTCCTCCTCCCCGCTGTCCTCTCCCTCCTCTCCTTCCCCCTCTCCCTTCTTCCTGGCCTCCTCCTCCCCCCCCCCGAAGTCAGACCTGACGCAAAAGATCTTGTCCTTCTCTCCCGCGCTCTTGATCATCAAAAGCTTCTCCAGCTCTTCCGGCGGAAAGGCGTACTCCGACTTGGACACGTTGAAATCCGTAACCACGACGCAGACCTTGCGCAGCGTAATATACTCTCGGTGAATCTTTCGCAGGCAGGATCTCGCGAGCGCCAGGGTCGCCTTGTCCCTCATCGACAGCAGGATGCACAGGTAGTCCACCCTTATTTTCATGCCCTTGCCGTCGTCCACGCCTTGCCCGACGCTACCAGCCTTGAACTCGCTGCCGATTCTGACGTGCCGGGCTGCGAGACTGTGATGTGTTGTGGTGTGATGATGATGAAGTTGGATGTTATGTTAGTGAGGAGTGAAGCTATGAGCTGGGAATGTGTCGTTGATATTCTGCAATTTTACTACTAACTCGTCGCTTCGCTCCTCAGCTCGTCCTTCGCTCCTCAGCTCTTCCTTCGCTTCGCTTGATACAGTCTCCTACCTCTCCTTCACCGCTCTCCCACCCAACCCTCTCCCGTCAACAACCCCCAGCCCAGCCCTGTTCTCGTCATAGTCGTTCATCCTCTGTCTCTTCTGCTCCCTCCCCTCCATCATCTCCGCATAGGTTAAGATGTCGTCCTCCCCCAAGTTGTTGGCGACGCTGTCTCCGCTCACGTGGGAGTTGGCGTTGATTTTTGTGCTGGTGACTGCGTCAAACTGCGTATGAGTTAGAGGGTTGTTTCGCCATTGCTGTCTCGGTACTCGCTGGAATATTCACGCGGAGGTTCTCGGTAGCTTCGCTACCTCGGTCTCGGTCGCTCCTAACCCTAAACCCCCAACCCTTACTCCTCACCTTGACTCTCAGCAAGGCGTTCGCGAACCCTCTGCCCATACTCGTGTGAGCGCAGAGCAAGAAGAGGTCGAGGCCTGTGCTCGGAAGGGATTCAGTTGGAGCGAGCGACATGTGGCGCTACGGTACAGTAGTTGCGATATGACACACAATGTAGGACACTCCCTCCCTCCCTCCGCTCCGCTTTTGAAGAGGCTGTCTTTAACACAGTTCCGTCACACAGTTCCTGTCCTCTCCTAGCACTGCTTCTACTACTGTCCTACTGAAAGTTCGTCCCTTATCCTGATTGTCGGTAGAGCACGATCTGAAGGAGAAATTAACACCTTCAATATTTAGACATTTGCCTGAAAAATATACTTTTACCTCCCGAGCAACCCACGCAACTACCAACACCAACCAACCGCACAAAAATCCTCGACCTCAATCTTTTACGCTGCATAAAGGCTGATAAAGGCTGCATAAACTAAATCGAGCCTTCGCCAGATTCGGTTCCCACCACGCCCCCCTGGCCCTCCCGTCCTGAACAGTCGTTGTACGTGACGTATACTCGCGTACTGAGCTCCCTCGTTCACTTCTCGCTCGCTTCTCATTCGCTTCGGTTCTTCCTCATGTGGTCGACGCTGAACGCCATCGCTAGCCAGGCCAAGGAGCAGGCCTCGGCTTTCAATCTCGACGCACTGCAGGGCGAAGAGGGGTCCAGCAATCAATCAATCCCGACGACGCCGCCGACCCCTAAAACTCCGACCGCGGCTCTTCCTGATGACGATGAGTTGTTTCGTGATGATGATGATGATGAGGGGGGAGAGGTGGATGTAGAGGTGGATGTAGAGGTGGTTGAGGTTGAGGTGAGCGACAGCAATCCCACTCAAAATTCATTAAAGTTTCCGTTTATACCACTGCGATCCCGGCTCCGGCTTAAGATCGTTTTGGTGCTGCAAAACAATTCTAACTCGTCGTCGCAGGAGAAGGAAGAGGAGACAAAGGCAGAGCTTGCACCTCCAGAAGTACCTTCGCCCACTCCGAAAGGCGTCCCCTCTTCCCCTCCACCCGCGCCCACACCCACACCCGCACCCGCACCCACACCCACACCCGCACCTGTCCCTGCTCCAACCCCAACACCCACCACCACCACCAACACCACAAACAACAACAACACTCCCCCGCCCGCCCCGACTCGAACGATGTTCACCCCTCCCGCTCACGAAATGCTAGTGACCGACAACAAGCTGCTCAAGAGGCAGATGGAGAGCGCCTCTGAGCAGCTTCTCCTGATCTCGAAGGAGAACGAGAAGGTGAAGAAGAACTACGAGGCTCTCAAGAAGACGAGTGAGGAGACGGAGGAGAGGTGAGACGCTGTGTGGAGTGAATGCTCGTCCCGCCTAGAGGTCGTATGTACTGGATATTGACGCCCGTGTCTGTGGCCTCGGTACTCGCTATCGCTAACGCTCGGGCTCCTCGCTTCGCTCGTCGCACAGCCTGACCTCATTAAAAACAGCGCATACTCAGCTCAAGACCAAGGCAAAGCAGATCGCCTCCGAGCTCAAGGAGAAGCGGAACCTAACAGCTAGTCTCGAGACCAAGCTTAGCCTGTCCACCGACAACAATGCTCAGGTGAACCTGAAGATGGCGGAGATGGAGAAGGTGAGACTACGACATTGGGGTTCTCAGTCACTTTGCTCCCTCAATACTCGCTAACGCTTAGGCTCCTCCCTTCACTCGTCGCAGCTCAATGGGCGGCTTAAGGAAATTAACTCGCAACTGGAGACCAAGGACGCGGTCACGCAAGAGAAACTCACCGAGCTCGAGAAAACCCTAGTAAAACTCCAGTCAACGAACGAAACTTCCTCTCAGTCTCTTTCGGACCAATTTGCCAAGTACAAGAAGAGAGGTGAGAAACACGTTAATTCCGTTAAGTCCGTTCTTTGTTCGACTACACTAGTAGCTTCAGCCTAAATATCGAGGCGACGACTGCGTGAGGTTCTCAGTCGCTTCGCTCCCTCAATACTCGCTTCGCTTCACTCTGATTCTCGGGCCTCGCCGCAAGCGGCTCGTGACTCGGTCGCTTCGCTCCCTCGGTACTAACTCACTCGCACAGCTCAACAAGCGCTCGTCTCCGCAAATTCCAAAGTCAGCGCCGCGGAGGAGAAGAGGGAGCTACTTCAGCAAGAGCTCGACACTTACAAGGAAGAGATGGCGGAGATGACTGCCCGTGCGGAGGAGAATGACCGCGCTTCTGCCGCTGTAGAGGTGGCCGTAGAGGAGAAGAAGATGGCTGAGGAGGCCAGGGTTCAGTTGCAGAAGGAGCTCGTGGCGATAACACGAGGACGGGACGAACTGAAGAGTGAGCTGAAGAGTGAGCTAAAGAAGTCTCTCGTAGCTAGGCAGAGCTTTGAGGCGGAGGTGGAGAAGGTGAGTAAGAGTGAGGCTCTCGTGGCCTCCGCAAAGGTTTTCGGCCGCAAGCGGCTCGGTCGGTCGTTCGCCTCTCGTGGCCTCCGCAATGGTTCTCGGCCGCAAGCTGCTCGTTCGGTCGTTCTCCT
Source organism: Triparma verrucosa (assembly GCA_030267905.1). NCBI lineage: Eukaryota > Bolidophyceae > Parmales > Triparmaceae > Triparma > Triparma verrucosa. The sequence continues at coordinate 19,455 of BRXX01000099.1, read as the reverse complement.
CTCGTGGCCTCCGCAAAGGTTTTCGGCCGCAAGGTTCTCGGCCGCAAGCGGCTTGGTCGGTCGCTTCGCTCCCTCCTACTAACTCGCTTCGCTCGTTGCCCAGCTCACAAAGCAGGTGGAGGAAATGAAGGGGGAAATGCGCCAGGCGGAGAGGGAAAAGAAAGTGACAAAGGAAAGTGAGGACAACTCCGATCAAGTCTCCTCCCTCACGGAGGAAGTCGCACGACTGGAGAGAGAACTACGAGAGGCTAGAGAAGTGCAGGTGCAGGGTGGAGAGAGCGCTTCCACCAATTCAAATGTAAGCGCTGAGGAGAAGGTGAGTTTCTGCAGGGAGCGAAGCGACGAGCTTAAAACGCATCGATTTTGTTCCTTAATCGGCTGTGCTAGTAGTTCCAGACTGGATGTCGACGCCACAATCATCGCTGCGCATTTCCAAGTAGCTAACGTCCACCTTCATGCAACTCGCTACGCTCGTTGCAGAGCGCTTCTCAGAACGCGACCAAGCCCCTCCTCTTTGCGCTTTCAAAGCAGAATGAATTGACCATCGCAAGGGAGGAAATATCGAGGCTAGCTTCTTCCATCGCTGACATGGCCTCGGACAAAGCAGAGGCGCTGGAGCGGGCAGAAGAGGTGAGAAGCTGCGTCAATTCTGGTAGTTTATTGACGTAACCTTTCATCCATCCTACTACGTTATTCTAACTCCCCTCGCAGCTCGAGAAGAAGCTCAAGGAAAGCGTGGCGAAGAGCGAACGAGCGACGAAGATGGGGGGCGACACCCAAACCGCCTCAGTCAACGCGGAGTACCTGAAGAATATTCTCCTCCAGTATCTAGTCGCCCAGACGCGGGAGGAGAAGAAACTGCTGCTCGAGGTGCTGAGCGCAGTCCTGAGCTTCACGGAGGAGGACAAGAAGAAGGGGATGGAAAGCCTCGACGGATCTGTAGGCCTGAGGGGCGTCGGAGAGATCGTCCTAGACGGCGTCGAGGGAGTGAAGGAGGAGGGGCTCGTAGGAGGAGTGCTGAGCTTCGTAGGCCTCACTCCATCAAGAGCGCGAAGAAGCAACAACAGTGGAAATTAAATTAGCATTAAGCATTAAAAGTTGCGACTTTTTTCCTGAATACCTCATTTATTTGCTGCGTTCGTTCCGTGATCTGTGGTGATTGAACTAGACACACCTTTTTCGCACTACAATTCCGTTCCACCACATGTTACGTACGGGTCCAACGCTACCAGCCATGATCTGAATCAAGTCGACAGCAAAAAGATTTTTTCTGATTCGTCACGGTGTCGGTCCGTGGTGTCGGTCGCGTGGCACTGCAGCGGTTACGTTTATACATCAGTTACAATAGAGCGGCTAGAATGCACCAAACACCCTCCCATGACCATGGCACACACATCATGGGCTCATGGCCCCTTTCATGCGCCGTCGGATTTTCAGTCACTCACAAATTGTACCCGTCAGGGCCGCGCTCCTCGCTGCGCTCGAGCCACCATGCTGGCACATCCTCCTTTGCTGAACAGCTCTTGGCGGTGGCGCCCGGCAGGCGATTCGCGAACGCAACGGCGGCGCGATATGCCAAGCCACCGGGCAACGGAATGCCCGCGACACGCAGCAGGCCAAAGGCGGCACCGACACCGCCGGTATTGCCCTGGAAGCGATCCGCCACGTATCCCACGGTGAGCAGCTTGACGCGATCCACCTCGTCAAAAGTGATGGAAAAGGCCTCAGGCACGCCGATCACTGCATTTCCCGATGGCGGCGCCTCGAGGCCGTAGCCGAGGCCAAACTTTCCAGTGTTGGTCCCAGTGTTGCGCACGAAGAACCACACTCGACGTGCATCCATTGGATCGACGGAGAAACCAAAGGCGTTCGGTGAGATGTCTGGATACGCCTTGTAGACCTTGAAGGTGTCCATGGTGGAGAGGTAGTCGGCCTTGTTTAGAGGGCCTATAACCGGCCCGCGAAACACAAAGTCTTCAGCGAAGGCGTTCGTGTCAAACGGAGAGTAGAATCCACTCTTTGTGTTGATAAAGTCCTCTGCAATGGAGACCAAGGAGGTTGTACTCCAGAGGGCCGTCGTGCGACATGGAGCTTCGGCGAGCCGATGGGGGGGTAAGAGGTGGTAGCCGGACGCAGTGGAGAGCAGTGCGGAAAGCAGTACGGCGAGCATTTTGAGGAAATGTGAATCATCAGAAAAATCTTGAAAAAAATTCGGCTGGAAGGATTATAGTGGTTGATTTTGGTCATATTATTCACTTTAAAGGCCTTTGAACGAATTTTTACTGTTGAAAATTTTCAAAAAAGTCCATATTGTTGATTTTCAAAAATAGGTTTTCATGATAAAAGAATTTATGAACCTAATAAGCATCATATTTAGAATACTAAGTATATTTAAGAAGGTATGAGAACACATTTAGGTCAAATTAGAACTTACTACTTTTTGTTGTTGCAACCAAATAAAATCCATTTGTTGTCCTTTTGAATGGCATATAATTCCTCTTAGGGGGCTTAAATCGAGGAATATGACCAAAATTTAAGAGAAAAGTCCCATTGCTTGACAATGAATCAGACAATCGCTAAAAACTCACACCCTCCAGCGGTGAACTCATCTCCATTACAGGCCATGTCGTCGCTCAATGCCACGCAGGCTGACGGCTACTACCATCCTCCTTCCTACATCGAATCTGGCGACTACAAGAAGAAATCAGTCTCCCAGCATGCCGGTTCCAAGGGAACGAACCAGGTGAGTTTGATGACAGCAGGAGCAGGAGCGACGCGATACCGTTTTGTGTTTCCACCGTTGCAGATAACCTCATGGCTTCGCTCCTAAACCCTCGCCCTTCTAACTCCTCGCTGCGCTCTACGCCTACACTCTACGCTCTACTACTCTCGTCGCAGTCTCAGCTGTACGGCGTGGTTCGGTTTGAGCTCCCATTCAAGTGTGTGTGTACATCCTGCGAAAAGATAATCGGGAAGGGCACTCGTTTCAATGCCAAGAAGGTACGTTCCCGTCTCCCCACCCACCCTAAAGTAACCCCGTCACCCCAAAGCCTCACCCCTCACCGCCAAACCAGGACAATGCAGGCGAATTCTATACGACGAAGATCTATAAGTTCACGTTCAAGTGCTATGAGTGCAAAAATCCGATGGTCCTTCGAACAAACCCGGAGAAGGCGGACTACGACTTCGTATCTGGGATTCGACGAAAGGTTGAGACCTGGGACACTGAGGCGGCTGGCAGCTTGGGCGTTTTTGATATGAACAACAAGTCGCAGTTGCACTCAAAGACTGCGGATCCCATTGGAAAGCTAGGTGAGTTCGTTTGCGATTGCGGCTCCAAGCATTACAGCGGCTCCGATCATCCGCTCCTCACCCTCACACACACCGCTCACACCCTCCCCCCTGCAGAACGCGACATTTCCATTCGGCAGAAGCAGACCGCGGCCAACAAGCGTGTTAGCTCCTTGTTGTCCATAAACGACCGCGACTACAAGCCCGACGCCGACAACAATGCTCTGCTGCGCAAGACATATCGCAAGGACCGAAAGGAGAAGAAGAGGCGGCTTGACGAGGGTCACTCTCGGGGTTTAGCTGTGGAGTTGCTTGACGAGAAAGCCAGTGACGTCTCCGCCGCCAAGAAGATCAAGTACAACAAGTCCCACAACAACAGCGTGAAGGTGAGAGCCCCCCTCCGTCCTCCGTTCCTTCGTCAATTTAACAACTAGAAAACCTCTCAATCCTAAAAAACCCTTCACAGAAGGAACGCCGAAACTTCCTCAACATTCGTTCATCCTCCATTTTCGGAGACAGATCAACAAAGCAAACGGCAATGCTCCAAGCAGCCGAACGAAAGGTGAGGCGGGGTAACCTAGTGGTTAAAGATACCACCACTACATGATTCAAATTCGTCGCTTCGCTTCGCTCCTTTGTCACACGGTCGCCAACCCAAAACTACCCCCTCCTGTCCCAAACTTACCCCCTCCTGTCCCAAACTTACCCCTCTTGTACTGCAGAACGGCATCGCATCCACCCCTTCTTCTCTCCACACCTCCGCCTCAGACAAGGAAAAAAGCAAAAAGAAATCGAAATCAAAACCGCCCACAGCAACCTCCGGTACCCTGGACCTCTTGACGTCGTACCTTTCAGATTGATGTAGCAGGTACTCCGCGTAACACACATAACTATAAATAAACATGAAATGAATACACTGATAAATTCTTGCAGCTTTTTGATAATTCGATTTTTTAAAAGAACCCCCTAGTCCTTGGCCAGAGTAAAGTGGTTGGGTCCAGAGGTCCAGAATCCAGTCCACACTGTCCACAGAAGACGGCCTGTCAAATTTTGACAGGCCGAATAGTCAAAGAAACAAAAATAGCGCACAAGTTTTTGTCTTTCATAAGGTTCGTCATCCCCCCCGCAACCTCCCTGTCTCCCCACCCCCCCGCCCCGCCCCACCTCACCTCACCCATCACCGTGACATCTCTTGAATCTTTTAATTTTAACCTCTCACCTGCTCCTGCCCTCCCCCCCCTTTCCCCTCCCCTCCCCGCCGCAGATGAAGCTCCTAGCGCTATCAGCCCTCTTCCTGGCACCAGTTGCCCAGGCTCAGGGCACGACATGCACTGCTTCGATCGAGACAAGGACCATTGATCTCATGAAGACCAAGGAGGAGTGGAGCATGGCCAGCAACGGTGAGTGCCTCTACCCAAAAGTATACTACCCT